>CAJHQP010002244.1:0-90723 GCA_905132765.1 Moricandia arvensis
GCATTGAAAATGTAGAGTGACACTTTTTATGAAACAAAAAATATAATGCTATAATGACAATTAATATGAAACAAGGGGAGTAATGTTGGCTGACAATTTGAGTCATTGTTCGCGGTCTCGCCCCGTTTGATCCACTGCGGGGCAGATGCGAGTCAATCGATTAAAAAAAATAACATGTGGGTGTTTGATGCGGGCTAAGATGATTTTAAGTGGAATGGATACGGTTCGGCCGAATTTGAATCATTGGTACTTACCCATAAGTTATTTAAAAACAATTAAAAATTTGTAAAAAAAATTGGTAAAAATGTAGAAAGATTCAAAAATATATAATTTTAATCATAATATATAATTTAAATTATTTTATGAAAAATAATATATAATAAAAATAATTGTTTTATTACATTTAATAATACATACAGGTCTCGCGGATTACCCAGAAATTTCAGCGGACGGTGCAGGTATACAATTTTTCCCCGTATGTTATACGACTTAAAATTTTAAGTAAGAAAAAAAATTGACATGTGGGTTGCGAATCAAATGGGACGGGTTGAACCGCTAACTCAGGTCTATTTATCAATTACAGTCTTTTTGTTGTGAACTTTCACAATTTTATCATGGGTCGACGAGATATTTCCCCACGAGAGCTATCATATAGCATCAGATCTCCATCAAACTATGATCTAATGTCAAATCTCCATGATTTGAAAGTTATAAATCTATTTCTCCACGAATTAACAATTTCGAATGTATTTCTCTATGAACCAATACTTCGAAATTTGATTACCCATAGACCATAGTTTTAATTGGTTTATTATTAACCAAATAGTTTATACCGGATAAACCAAACCAAATTAATTTTAAACAATTTTATTAAAGAATATTGTTTATTTTCTTTTTGAAATTTCAAAATATAGATATTTTGAATTTTAAAAAAGCTTTCCATTTTTTTATATTTTGCGTTTAAAAAAATAAAATCCATGTTTTGTTGAATTTTGACGTAAATTATTTTTTATTAATAACATAAAAATTATAAAATTATGGATGTTTATTGATAAAAATGATTCTTGTCAAAATTCAATAAAATTAGATTTTTTTGACATATATTTTTATCAAAATTTGATTTTTTCTTTCACATTTAAGAAAAAACACACAAATTTAACAAGCTTATTTGTTCATTGTGATTTTATTAAACTTTATAAAATGAAATATTGATATAATTTTTGTCTTTTAAATTTCAGAAAGCACAAAAATATAAACCTAAAACTTTCTTAAAGTTCAAAAGATATTTTGAAAATTTCAACAAAAAAATAAACAACATTCTCTAATAAAAATTGTTTAAAATAAAATTTGGTTTGGTTTAGCCGATTTAAAATATTTAGTTAATAATAAACCAATTAAAATCATGGTGTATGGGTAATTAAGTTTTGAAGTATCGGTTCAGGAGAAATACATTCGAAATTGTCAATTCGTGGAGAAATAAGTTTATAACTTTCAAATCATAGAGATTTGACATTATGTCATAGTTTAGTATGGATCTAATGCTATACAATAGTTCTCGTGGAGAAATAGCTAATCGATAATATTATATTAAAAAAACCTTAATTACCCATATCTAGTGCACAAAGAAAAGAAAAAAAATCAAAGATAATATTGTATTTCATGAAACTGCCTTTAGACAATGGTCCATTCTTTTCTTCCATAGACATCTAAAAGCTGATGCTATTTCCCTACAACTCTTCCTTCTATAACTCTCTCAAACAATATAACAACTCCACTAGATGGAGACAACTACTAACCAAAAGTAAACACACAAGAACACAATAGCAGAAAAAAACAAAACAAAGACAACTCCATGGAAATCACAAGAAACAACACCACCAGGCTCCATATTCAATCTCAGTCTCTGTTTCCTCCTAATATGGTAATAGAAACAATGCCTTGTCTTTTATACTTCTCTTCTTTTTCTTGTTCTTGAATCTCTCCTTGTTTGTTTGTTTTCAGGAAAAAACTTTAGAAATAGAGCCAAGAATGAGCACAAACCCATTTGCCGAAGACTCACTTACAAGCAGAATCAATCTTAAGGAAAATGCAGAGTACATCAAATCACTGCCGGTTACATCAAACCAAAGCACTAGCAGCAGCAGTAGTGAGATGATAAACGAAAGAAGACAGAGTTTCTCATCACAGAAGAGCATTGGAGAAGGAAGAAGCAGTGGACAGAGAAGAATGATGCTAATGGAGTCTCCTTGCACTCCAGGTAGAGGAGTCTTCAGTTTCAGTAGCAATGTCTCTGGAAGAAGAAGAAACTTCCCTTCTAAATGGGACGATGCCGAGAAATGGCTCACCGGCTCCGGTCATGACTCTCCGGCACATTCCCTCAAAGTTGTTTACTCAGAGAAGAAAGTCTCATTATATCCACCAGATCTTGTACTCAAAGGTAAAAAAAGGAAGAAACCCTTTTGATAGATTCTTGAAAAGTTTTGATCTTTTTTGACTCTCTGTTCTTGCAGATAAGCTAGCAAACGAAGTGCTCCCATCAACGGAAGGGTTTATATTCAGAGAGTTCGAGGAAGAAGAAGAAGCTCAAGTTCAACACAGAGACATGGGAACAGAGATGACACCTAGTGGAAGTGTAGCGGCTTCAAGATGTCACACACCGTTTACAAGCATGTCTCCGGCGAGACACAACACGCCTTCGAAAATGTCTGGTCCGTTAACAGAAACCAAAAACGTTATAGACATCTCCGAGTTCGCAGACAAGCTACGACTCAGTGGGTCAGCAGCAACTCAGTATTATAACTCGGTCACTCATTGCCATTGGAACTCGAGGGAAGAGGAAGAAGAAGAGATATCCAAGAGCTTAAGACAATTGGACATGGAAAGTGAGTTACGGAGAAGTGTTTCAGAGTCTAAAGCTGCTTTATGGGATGGTGAAGATGACAGGATCAAGTTTTGCCAAAGGTATAAACAAGAATCTTGAAAGAAAAATAAAAGAATCTTGAAAGAAACTATTAAAACTTTTTTTTTTGGTTTTAACTATTAAAACTTGAATTTTGGTAAACTCAAAAAGTCGATTTCTTTTTGTAGATATCAAAGAGAAGAAGCCAAGATCCAGGCATGGGTGAATCTCCAAAATGCTAAAGCAGAAGCTCAGTCCAGGAAACTCGAGGTATGTGCATAATAATACGTATATTTTAAAGAGAGAACCGTATAAATATACGGTTTTTGTTCTGTTCTAGTTCTAGTTCTAGTAATAGATTTATGGAGCCATGCGTCAACATTAGAGTAATATCCGAAGTCCCTTGCACGACTTCATTGACCAGTCTTTGTTACTTTAAAAGCAAAAAGTCTTCGAGTTTCTAATTTTTTAAAAAGGAGATGATGATGTGTCTTTGTAGTTTTACTTGTAACTTGTGCAAGTCCCATGTGAATAAATATGATAATTTATAGAGATTAGTCATATTAAACATTATTATGTAACTACTAAATCATACAAGTCCAAAAGTTTACAGCTGTGTGATGAATTTTGGAATTTTCAAGAAATAATTATTTTGGGAGGGGGGTGATATTTGATTTGTTTTAGGTGAAAATACAGAAGATGAGATCAAATTTTGAAGAGAAACAGATGAAGAGAATGGAGACGGTGCACCGGAGAGCGGAGGATTTGAGAGCTACAGCGAGGCAGCAACATGCTGAGCAGTTGCAGAGAGCGGCTGAAACGGCAAGGAAGTTAACAAACCGCCGTGGCTATTTAGTTTCCGGACGTAGCTCATGTGGTTGTCTTCCTTGTGATAATACTTGAAAAAAAGGAAGAAAAGTAGTGTTTATGTGTGTTGTATTATCAATATTTATGGGTTTTTTTACTGCAATAACAATGAAATACAACAAGGAAATAGTGGATAACTGATTACTAAAACTACAACATATAATAATAACTTTATTTTATAACTTCTAGACGTTACATGTCATTATTTTGATAACTACATACTAAACAATCTCAACTTTTTTGAATTTGACAGTGGATGATTCGTATTAGATTTTTAAGTTTTTGGAAAAAGGAAAGAAAACATTTTAGTGGACGCTCTGAATGTTTTTTCCTCTGTATAATGGAGTTTTGTGCTTGTTGTTTACTTGTTTAACTAAACTTGAATTGTTGTTGTCATGCAAAAGTTTAAATACAGAGAGACACAAGAAGGCTGGCCAAAGACAAAACTTTTGGGTCTGAAAGGAGTAGAAGACTTGCAACAAGTCACAGCTTTTCTTCCTCCCTCCCATAATCTACAAGACACCACTCCTTTTCTTTTTGTTCTTTTCTGTTTGGTTGTATTCGTTGAACTAATATTAAAAAAAAAAACATTTATTGAGTACAGGTAGAAAACATTGCAATTTGTCATTTCTTTGATTGTAACGCTTAAATGCTGACACTGTGATAAAAATATGTTTAATTGGTATTTCAGATTCTTTCTTATTTTTAACATAAAATCTTTTAAAATCCATAAAATTTACTGTAAAATTCTTATGATTAAATAATACTAAATGTTAAATAATACTTACAAATCACTAATTAATAATAGGTGGTTTTGAAAGAAAAAAATTACTAATCGAATAATATATAGGATATGTATTCAATCTAAAGTTTGAGGTGGTTTGATTTTAAATGAGTTTTTAGACGACTTTACATGAATTGGAGAGTTTATTATGATTTTTGTTAAACTATTCTAGAATATCAACCAAAACATGAGAATTGAGTTTTTATTTTTTAATTAAGAAATTCCATCAAACCTATAAAATTAAATGAAAACTTTAAAACTTTACAATTTAAAATATTTTTAATACCCACCCTTTTGATAGAGAAGATCAGAGCTTGGATTAGTTCTTTGACATCCAATTTTTTCTCTTTTGCATGGAGGTTACAACTGATTGGTTTTGTCATCCTTAGTATCACGAACTTCTGGATATCAGCTTTCAAATTGCCAAAAACGTGTATACAAGAAATTGACAACTTATGTGCTGCTTTCTTGTGGTCGATCCTGATCTGAATACGAAAAAAAGCAAAAAGTTAGTTGAAAGGATTGTTGCAGGCCAAAAAGAGAGTGGTTTTGGGACAGAGGTCTATTATGGAAGCAAATCAGGTATCATGTCTAAAGTTAGTATGGCTTATTCTCTCGTGTAAGACTTCTCTTTGGGTTAAATAGGGTGAATTGATATCTAATCCGCAAAAGTTTGTTCTGGTCAGTAAAGGAAAGTACTACACTTGGCTTATGGATGTGGAAGAAACTGTTAAAATGCAGAGAAATCGCAACTGTTTTTTTGAAAATGGAAGTACTTAATGGCCAGTCAACGTCATTTTGGTTTGATGACTGGTCAGGTCTTGGACGGCTATGGACAAAACATGAGCTGGTGGAGTAATTAATATGGGTATTAGACGACATGAGACAGTGGCCACAGTTGTCCATAAGCACATGGGAAGAAGACACCGAGCTGAGGCCTACAACCTCATTGAGCAGGAAATACAAAGTCTCAAGAACAAAGGTTTACATCAGGGTGAGGATGTAAGATTATGGAAAAACGGTGATGACTATAAACATGTCTTTATGACTAAGGACACTTGGAAGATTCTGCGAGGGATACATGTTCAGGTTAAGTGGTTTCAAGGAGTGTGGTTCCAATACAATACTCCAAAGTTTTTGTCATCCTCAACAGACTGCCCACCGGTGCGACTATCACTATAGAATGGAGGCACAACGTTTTTTGTACCCTCTGCACGGCTAAAACAGAGTCACATAACCATCTCTTTTTTTAGTGTCAATATTCGGAGGAGGTGTGGTCGAACCTCACCAAAAAGCTTTTGTCGATGGATTATACTACTGAATGGGAAGACTTAGTCCCCATCCTAACTAAACATCAACCCATGTTGGAGTTGTTTCTGTTTCGGTATGTGTTTCAGGCTTCCTTATATGCTATATGGAAGGAACAAAATAGGAGAAAGTTTGGGGAAGTTCACAAGACTGCATGAGTACTTATAAAAATCATTGATAAGCATATTTGAAATCGCATTTTCAGCATGAAACACCGACAAATTTGAGTCTATCAAAAGGCCATGGAAGTTTGGTTCTCCTTCTGATAATTACCTATTGTGATGTAAAGCATTAGTTTTTCTCATTTCCGGCTCAAACACGAAACTTTCGTTGTAAACTGTATTTTTTGTTTGAATTAATTTAACATTCTATCAAAAAAAAATTAATAGTGGATTTCACAATATTTAAAAAAATTCTAAGTTCAATAAAAGTAGATTTTAAATGAGTTTTACGTTGATGTTTGAATAGTAGTGGGTTTGTTATTTTAATAAAAATCACTTTAAAAATCAAATATTAAGTTGAACACACCCCATAATTTTGTTTGAAAATTAAATATATTCATATTCCAATAACCCCACTAAAACTCCAGTCCATTATCAAAATTAAGAAGAAAAGGCCTTCTCATAACCCACGAGTAAGATTGTCAGGCCTAGTAAAAGCCCAATACAACACGACGCGACCATCTAACTTGTTGTTAAAGAAGTGAACTTTAGCAAACTTGTAAAATCATCCGGGGGCAGTTTCTTCGATTTGCCAATCAATCAGCTGGTATGATCCTTTAATGTTCCTGAGTTTTAGGGTTTACCCAGATCTGTTAATGTTCTAGGGTTTTGATTCTGTTCTGCAGACACTATTATAGATCGAAGAAGAAGAGAGATGTTTCTCACTAGGTCTGTCTTCCTCCTTCTTTACCCAAATCTATGTTCTTATGCTTCTGGGTTCACTTAAAGTGTCATCCTTTATTTGATTCAATCGTGGGTTTTGCTTATTGTGATTTCTGATGTTGTTGGGTCCGAAGGACTGAGTATGACAGAGGAGTCAACACTTTTTCTCCTGAAGGAAGGCTATTCCAAGTCGAGTATGCCATTGAAGCTATCAAGGTAACTCGTTATTACTGTGTATCTATTTGATTGCTTATTAGTTTTTAGTGTGCTATATTGAGGCTAGGACTTGGAATACATTTTCTACTGTGAATGCATGTTAGAACTTGAGTACTTCTTGCCAGTGAAGTTATAGAGTATAGATATTAGAGGCATCGAGAGAAGATGAAGAAAGGGTTCTGATTGTTTAAACTATTGCAGAAATTACTTCTTTACTCGCTGTAGTTGGCTGAGATTTCTAGTGTGGTGTGTGTGGATTATATTGAGGTTGTTAATAGGTATGCTGAGGTTGGAACTTAGAATAAACTTCCCCTGTGTATGCATATTATAACTTGGAGACTTGTTGTTACCATTTGAGCTATAGAGAATAGTTGGTATATGCATCGAGAGACTTTCGAAGAAAGGGTTTTTCCCAGGAAACTGATTTCTGATTGCTTAGATGATTTGCAGAATTTGGATTATATTTTCATGTTTACTTGCTGTAGTTGTGATTGTGTATGTGGATCATATTTCTTATTAGCAGCTTGGTTCTGCTGTGAAATAGATAGTAGAGAATCGAAAAGAGTTGATGAAATGCTTTTTTCCTTTGGTTGCTTAGACAATTTCTCGCTGATTTTCAGTTGTGTGTGGATTATTTTTCTTGAGTTTCTCTCATGAATGTGGAATTACTGCAGCTTGGTTCTACTGCAATTGGAGTAAAGACAAAAGAGGGAGTTGTGCTTGCCGTCGAAAAGCGTATCACCTCTCCTTTGCTGGTTTGTATTTTCTTTGTTTCTCAAAGTTCTGATATGTTGACTTTTCTTTGATTCAACATCTGATGGTTGCATTCTGTGAAGATAGGATGAAGTATTAGCATTCTATGTTGCTTATGTTGATATAATGCTATCTCAGTTTATGTTAAACTACTACATTTAAATGTTCAGGAGCCGAGCAGTGTGGAGAAGATTATGGAAATTGATGACCATATTGGCTGTGCCATGAGTGGCTTAATTGCTGATGCGCGTACGCTTGTTGAGCATGCTAGAGTTGAGACTCAAGTGAGGTTTCTCTTTCTCCGATTTTGTTTTCGTTCTAGCGTGAAAAAAACCTTTGATAGCATTGACTGCTTGTTTGTTTGCGGCTGTACAGAACCACAGATTCTCGTATGGTGAGCCAATGACTGTAGAGTCAACAACGCAAGCGTTGTGTGATCTGGCTTTACGGTTCGGTGAAGGAGATGAAGAATCAATGGTAGTAACTGATAATCTAACTGGAATCTCTAGTTTCTTCCACCCATCTCTTGGCTATGCTTTATAAATGAATCTTCGTTTACCAGAACAAAACTTTGATGATAAGAAAATCCATTAATCATTTCGACATGATTATTGATTCTGTTTCTTCATCTGTGTTACTACAGTCTCGGCCATTTGGAGTCTCTCTTCTCATTGCTGGCCATGATGAAAACGGACCAAGCTTGTAAGTGTTTATTCACTGAAGCCTTCATCTACTGATATGATTCACTTGTTGGCAAGTTAGTTGATCACATTTTCAAATGACTCGGGTCTTGTTACAGGTACTACACGGACCCGTCTGGAACATTCTGGCAGTGCAATGCAAAGGCGATTGGTTCAGGCTCAGAAGGAGCTGATAGTTCTCTTCAAGAGCAATTCAACAAAGTAACTTGAGAACTTATATAATAATTCCTCAACCTGATTGCATCGCTTACTCCTGACGTTATAACCTTTAGCTTCCTTAACTTTGTTGCAGGATCTGTCACTTGCAGAAGCTGAGACGGTCGCTGTATCTATCCTCAAGCAAGTGATGGAAGAAAAGGTATAATCTTTTAAATCCAAAACTTTTACAATTGTACAGAAGCGATTGATCACATCTAAAGGGGTCTGGTCTGTGTGTAGGTGACTCCAAATAATGTGGACATTGCAAAGGTAGCTCCAGCGTACCATCTCTACACTCCACAAGAAGTCGAAGCAGTCATCAGTCGTCTTTGAGGGAGATTCTCAGTACGGGTGATGTATTTCATCGTCTTTGAGGGAGGTTCTTTTATTTTCTGTTAGAGACTGATGTTTCATGAGACAGTTTAGTGTGTTGTGTAAGAGAATCTTTCATCTCCCATATGTCATTCAGTAACCTCTCGGATGGATTTGTGGCTCCAAATTTTCCATCTTTGGTACTTTTTGCAAGTTCGGATTCAGAATGTATTTTACACATATTACTAAAACCGATCTTAGTAGCGAAGTGTTATCAACTTTACTTAAACCAAAATTATATAAAACCCAAATATAGATTAGAGACTGAACACGAGTATTGACCAAAAAAGAAAGATTATAGATTAAAACAAAAAAACTCTACCGAATCCAAACAAATATCCAAACAACCAAACCTATCATTCCATATCATATCAGAAACACACAAAGTACAACTAGGTTGGACAAAAGACAGACCATACAACCGTGTCAAATATATAAAAAAGAGTAGAGATCGAAACCAGATATTCTCATATAAAACAAAAATCTATAAATCCAAGTATCATAAATCTCACTAAATTAAGACAGCTGATGGGTCACTCCCGTGGCCGGTATCCAATCACCGCCGTGTAAAAGCGTAGCCACCGTAAACTTCGCCGCCTCATCCGCCGTCATAACCGCTTTATACCCTGCCCACTTAACTCTCATTGCCACATCCGACCCAGGACCCGAATTCTTGTACTCACCATACACAATACTCGCAGGCGGGTCAACCCCATTAACCCACGACATCCACCCGGAAGCTTTAACCACCGGTCCAATCTCCGTCTCCATAATCACCGTCGTGGAAAACTCCTTCCACGGTCGGCCAAGATACGTCGGAGCCGTTACATTCCCGTTGGCGGAGATAGTGCATCGCTGGATCGACATGCCGGAGATTTGGTTCGGATCTTTCTTGCCCTGAGCCGTTATGGTGTTGAACTGGTTCCCAAGAGGCTGACGTGGCATGATCTTGCATTCTTGGAAAACCACGGCTGCGCTTCCGAAGATGAAGTCGATGGTTCCCGTGACGTCGCAGTTGCGGTAGAATTGTCGGTTGGAGTGAGGGTAAAGCGTGTCTTGAAAACCGTCGAATGAGCATTGGTAATAAACGGAGAAGTCGGAGCCTGATCGGAACGCCACCGCCTGGTGTTTCGCTGCTCCGGCGGTGTTTATAATCGCCATGTCCTTCATTATAAATCCTTTGCCTTGTATAGCTGCAAATGCAAGTAAACAAATCATCAAAACGCCGCCGTTTCATTAAAATTGTCTTAAAGAAAGAACTTACCAAACGTCGCCGTTTCATAAGTCGGAGTCCCGTCAATAAAGTTCTTACCGCCGGCGATAATGGTTTTGTCTTTTCCATCGCCATAGATCATAACATTCCATTTACCCTTATCCATCACAACATTCTCAACGTACCTTCCAGCTTTCACATAGATCACAAACATCTTCAAGCTCTTCTTCGGCACCATCGCCACAGCTTCATTCACCGTCTTCACATCTCCCGACCCATCAGCCGCCACCGTCACATCAGGCTTCAAACCCTCCGTCTGTAACAACCTCCTTGTCGCCCACTCGGGAGCCTGCTGACTCGTCAAAAGCCGTCTCCTCCCGTGAATCGGCATCCCCAACTCACTTATCGCGGCGAGGATCTTGGCCACGATGGCGAGGCTGTTGCTCGTGAACTCGGTGGAGCTGCTCATGGCGGATTTCAGCTGCTGAGTGATCGTCGAGTTCGCGTACTCGGTCTTGTTCGTAGCCAACTCGTCTATCGCGTCGAAACACGTCTCGTGGTCTGTCACCGTCGCGCTAAGCCAAGTCTTGAGATCGTTGATTCTCGACGAGTTTAGAGTCTTCTTGCTCTCGTCGATGGCTGAAACGGTGTCGTTTAACCGATCCAACGCGTCTTCGATCAGATTCCCGCAGACCCTTAACGCGGATTTGATCCTCTCGTCCTCCGTCTCCTTAGACAGCTTCTCCGGTAAATCGGAAATCCCATCGAGCTCGTCGATGATTACTTTTAAAGAGAGCTTGAAAAGGATCTCTGGATCTGTTGTGTTGGAAGATGGAAGCTTTGAGATACTGTTGAAGCAGGACTCAGGGTAACGTGTCACGCTGCAAATAGTTTTAAGCGATGTGGATGGGGTTAACTCGGGAGGTGAACTCGGTGTTGGCTCGGAGGAGTTCTTGTTCTTGTTGTGGACCACGGTGCCGACCACGGCGGCGATTATTACCGCGACGAGGATTACTCCGGAGATGGTAAGTAGAATCAGACGTTTTCTTGTCTTTTTCTTCAGTGCTAGATCTTGAGCTTCGTCTACTTTTCCATATCCTTTGAAGGATTTCACTGAATCCATAAATCAAAAGCTCCTTTCTTTGGTTTCTGGGTTCTTACAAAGATTTTTTTTTATTTTTATGTTCTGTTGTTGTTATGTCAGAGGGACATGTGTTGTTGTCTTTTTATAAAGTGTGGAACCAAGCAAAAGTGAATATATGTAACTCGTTAATTCCATGGTGCTTTTTTGGTATGTGCAAGTGTGCAAGTGTGCGAGTGTGTGACAGTTTGATCTATTTGCATGTGGAGATTCATGATTAAGCTTTAACTATTTAATTATGTAAGTTAATTATAAACTATGCTAAATTACGCAACCTTTTTAGTCTATCCAACCAATCAAGTGCAACAATACCATGTCTCTTCTAAACTATTCATAACACATAATTAAAGCGTAATAACCCAAAATAAGTCGACAGTCAACTCTCTTTATTTCGTTCAAAAGGAGGAACACATTCAAGTGATTGCCGGTACATTTTTCAAGTATACACATTGGAAAAGAAGAATAATAATACAGTGAAAATGTATACAAACAAGAAGATAATCGAATACAATAAGAAGATTATCATGTAACATTGAAATGGCCATGTGCATGTCTAACAAGTGGTCCATCTAAATCTATTGAGGCCTTAAGTCCGACAACTGACAGCACTAAGATTGGGCTTCCCAAACATATGATTCACGATTATATTTGTGAAGAAGTCGAATCAGTTAAGCAAACCGGATATTATCCGGTTATGTAGTAGCCCCTGAAACTACAATCACTCTGAGTTGTACTTGGTTGGCTTTCAAATTTGGTTTAAGCCAGTTTGATTCTACCCGGTTTCACAGTTTGAACATTGCCTTCGTTCAGGAGAATGACATAAGAAACTCATATTGATATGAGCAGATAAAACTAGGTATGTTAACTTTGGCATAGCTTAATCTTATAAGAGTGTTTTTAAAATTTTATTAAATTCATACTTTAAAAAGATTTTGGAAGCACCGTAACTTAATGATTAAAGTTTAAAAGCTTCTATACTTAGGTCTAGGGTTCGAAACTCAGGTAACGCAATTTTTTGCATATTATAAAATGCAAGTTTATTGGCAGTTTCACAGTACTACATACATAATTGTTTATTGTAATAGTTTGCTACATAGTGGGTATATTCATTGAGAGTGTCGTATATGCAGAACCGTTTGTCTATCCAAGTGTTTCGGAAAGATTCATCGTGGAATCATTCGTGAAGTTGTTCATCACGATAGCATATGTTGTAACTAGTTGATCATCATATGTAATAAAATTAAAGATTATATGATGATGTAATTGTTACTCGATATTAAATTTTTTTTTTTATTAAACTCATTCTTTATGGTTAATAACGGAATATAAATTAATAATTCAAATTTTTAATATATCAAAACTTAGCGAGAAAGGGAAACCGGTGGAACCTAACCAGCCATCACCACCAATAAACTGACCAGCCGTATATTGTTGAGCCTCTGTAACATTCGTAATCACATTATAGCCCTTCCACTTTACTCTATTTGCAGTTCCAGCCCCTGCTCCTCTATTCAAATACTCTCTGTAAGTCAGAGTATCCAACGCAAAATCTCCGTTCCACTCATGCCATCCTTCGGGTCGGATCACGTCGGAGATATCCGACTTCATTATCACCGTCCTCGAATATTGTTTCCAAGGACGACCAAGATACGTCGAAAAACTTCCTTTCACGGCCATAAGATCCGACGTGGCACCAATTTTACAGTTCTGAATCACTATCCCAGTGTTTTGATTCGGGTCGGACCGGCCTTGAGCCGTGACCATGTTTTTCTGGTTGGGGTTTGGTCGGCGTGCGTTTATAACGCAGTTTTGGAAAACCGCGGCTGCGTTTCCGAAGATGAAGTCGACGGTTCCGGCTATGTGACAGTTGACGAAGAACTGACGGTTGGAATGGACGTAGAGTGTGTCTTGATAAGCTAACATGTCGCAGTTGTAGAAAGCAGAGAAGTCTGACCCGACCCGGAGAGCCACCGCTTGATGCTTTGATGGACCTGCTGTGTTTTGGAATGTGATGTCACGGGCTAAGAATCTTTCACCGACGGCAGCTACGTACATTCACAGGCAAACAAAACATAAATTAGTCATAAGAATGTGTCACATGTGATGTTACGTGGTACGTATACCAAAATTCCTCGATCGCAGTACTAGTTTTGGAGTTTTATGAAATTATAAAAAAATGCGTTAGTAATTGCATAATTGAAGAATTATTTACTATCTTCAGAACTGAAAATAATGCTCCCTCCGGTTTATTTATATGTCATGTTTTTTCATACAAGTAAGAAAGTCATTAAAATTTATATTTTACTCCTAATAAATATATCGTTTCATTTAATTATATTAATTAATGAGTTAATAACTTAAAGGTTAAACTCAAAAAAAAATCAAATAAATGCATCAAAAATATAAAATTATATTTAAAATGAAATAAAAATAAAACTCTACAAAGAAAACTAATATGAAACGGATAGAGTAATTAGTATCAAAAATTGATGTTTTAGGTTTTCTACACATTAAAACACTTCTATTTCTTATTTTATGTTTTAATTAATTTAATGCTTTGTTAGTTAATACTCTTTCCGTTTTTTTTATATTTGACGTTCTAGAATCATGCACATATATTAAGAAATATTTAATTTTATTTCATTTTCTAAACAAAAATATCTTTAATTATTTATGTAACCACAATTCAACCAACACAAAATAGGAGCTATAATATTATTGGTCATCTAACATTAATTACTATTAAATTTTACAAAGAAAATTAAAAACGTTAAATAATTTGAAAAAATAATTCCTCTAAAACGTTAAATAAAAAAAAATCGGAGGGAGTATTTTTAGTGTAAAGTTAAGTGTATGCATTAAACTTATAATATTAATTTTCAATACAAAAAAATAACTAAGAGGGAATATTTACCAACGGTAGCAGAGTGGAAGGTGGTGCTTCCGTCAACGACGTTTCTTTTTGCGGTGATAATAGTCTTTCCTCGGCCATCTCCCATAAACATTATATTCTTCTTCTTCTTCGACACTTCCACATTCTCTCTATAAACTCCTGCTTTTATATGTATCACATACCTCTTATCACTCTTCTCCGGCGCTGCTGCTACCGCCGCGGCAACAGTCGTAAAGTCACCGCTCCCATCAGCCGCCACCGTGGCGTCTACATTCACAAGAGTTGACCCTTGAAGAAGCCTTCTGTCTCCGACGGATAACCAGTTTGGCCAGCCTTCTCCGTCTAACTCGCCTGTAGTAAGCTCCTTGAGTTTGCGGTTGTTGGTGGAGCTGAACTTATGTTTTAGCTCGAAGTTGGCTATGTCGGTTTCTGTCATGTTCTTGATCATTGCTAATGCGTTACTACACATGTGCTCCACGTGTACCTGTTTTGTTCAGTTCAGTGATGAGCTCTAACATTTTGTTTTTATTCGAGTGAAATGAAATGTTGTATACATCATTAAGAAGTTAACACATCTTAGCTTAGGCCTAAGATTTTTTTTTTCAGAACCAAACCAGCCAATCTAACCGAACCGAAATTTTTGGTCAAGAGTTCGCGCGGTTTAATATGGTAAAATTGAAAAAATGGTTATTAGTTCAGTTTAGTTTTGCAATCAATTGCTTCAGATTTATTTAATAATTATAACCAAATCATATTAATGTTTACCAAAATCTGAATCCAAGTAACCAATTTATCAAAATCAACTGAGTTTATCCAAACTTTTAACAAAATTAATTCAAATTTTGACGGAAATTGAAAGCTTTTTGGTAGGACTTTAAAAATTAAAATAACTGAATGCAAACCAAAATTTTAATTAATTGAATAAGAATTAGACCGAGCCAAACTAACCGAAAACTGAACTAAACCGAACCCATATGCCTACTTCTCACTCATTTAGATTAGTATACATATTTTATTGAACGTTTACGTACCTGTCCTTTCACTAAGCCCTTGCGAACTTTCCGATCTGCGTCGTCGTATGAGAAGCCCTCAAGGCAAGTCCCTTGGTTAGTAATGGCTGAGCTAATTAGAGTCTTCAGATCATCAGCATGTTTCCTCAGTGATTTGCCTTTAGGATACTGATGAAGATCCTCCAGCGCCACGTGCAGCTCATCTAACGTCTCATCAATAGTCTTCAAACAGTCATGAAGCGCCGTTACTTCACGCGGCGTCAAGCCTTTTCTTTTAGTGCTAAGCTTCTTGACGGCGAAGTAATTGTGTTTCACGGCGTTTGTGGTTAGGTTCAGCGACGCTTCGATGACGTCCTTGTCTGACGTCAGCTTCTTTCCGGTGGCTGCCACGGCGGAGAAACAGAGCTCCGGGTAGAGAGTTGAGCTGCAAACGGATTTTAAAACGGCGTGTGATGTTGGAGATAGGGTTGGGATCTTTTGGTTGTTGTTTTGGTTTGAGTTTGTGACGGCGATTCCAACGACGGCGGAAAATAACACCAGACCTAAGATGGCGGAGGAGATAATAAGTTTCTTGTTGTTCTTGAAATCTGAGAACTTGGATATGAACTCTTTTATTGGTGCCATTTTTTTTGTGTGGGAAATGTTGTTTGTGAGGAAGTAGAAGATGGTGTAATAGGAGTTTATATTGTTGAACTTTGAGATGAAATAGTTATATTTATTATTATTTTATTCTTGTATTGTTGTTTTACTTGCTTGCTTTGTATGTATATTAATTATTTGAGTTGATCATTTTCAATCTCCTTTAGGCCCACTTTTGATATCATGCTATTTTAAAATTAATGATCTCGTATTAATTGTCTTGAATTGGTTAAAATTATTCTGATCATTTAGAATGTTTTTTTTTTCTTAATTCGTATGAACATGCGTTATTTTTATTTCAAAGGAGGCATAAACGACCACTCTTGTCCACGTTTGATATTCATGAGTCATTTTTCATAAAACCTGAGGCAACATAATAAATTCCCGTAACTACTTTGATCTATGAAAGAGTATATTCAAGTAAACTGTCAATTTGTTTTAGCTAAACCCACACCGAAATAGAATTTTAAAGGAATATATAATCATGGAACAGAATAATATTTTATTTGTTTAGTAGTATACTACTCCATATTAACTCTATTCGTCCCCCTTCATCACATGCTGTTCCCGGAATTTATGCTAAGAAAGATGTATATTTTTAGATGTTATTGGACACGACAAATATTCTTTAATGTGTGTTTAAAATATATCATTGGGGCTATATATTCATTTAACCTGCATACTTAAATATCGTTTGATGTAAACAAAAAAAACTAAATACTTGTCGACAAAAAAAAACTACATACTTAACTTTTTTTTTGTCAACAAACTACATACTACTTAAGTTGAAAAGATATATTTTGTAACAACAAATTTGTGCCCCTGGTTCAAAACTGTTCTAGATCCGCCACTGTAGTTAATTACACGGCATATACGACAACGTTCAAAATAAAATGAAACAGCATGAATATTATTTTCTTGATTTTATAATATTCCCTTCCCTTTCCTATAAAATAGTGTTGTAAAAAAAACGAGATGTCAGTATGTAGTAAGCCTATCCATTATTCAGAACTAAGGCCATGATTAATGCATTTTTTTATTTTTTAATTTTCTTAAAAAAAATTAAGAAACTGTTAAAACTGGTCTCGGGTTAAATTCTTTTTCCATCAAATAATAACTTTTATATAAATAGGAGTGAAAGTTTAGAAGTGAATAAGTAACATTCTAAGAGCAACATTATTCTTAGGGACTTTTAAAAGTCCTTAGTTTTTTTTTTTTTTCTTTTAAAAAAAAATATTAAAAACGAATTATCGCCACGTGTTAGTGGGACCCGCGAATAATGTAAGGACCAAACCAAAAAGTTCTTAATTAAGAACTTTTTGGGGTGTTTCTTAGTAAAAATGTGGGTCTCACATCCTTAATGACCACCTTAAGGACCCAATAATGTTGGTCTAAGTTGCTTCAAGTTTCAACTACGCTTCAGGACGATCAGGGGGTTTATCTTCTTGTTGGTACAATCGGAATCTTTTTGTTTGTTGTTCGGATTTTGAGAGATACTCTTTGTTTTTGCATCATTCGTCCAGTGTCCGTATCTTGTACTTCGTTAGGATATAGAAAAAGTCAAAACTCTTTATATTAGGAAGAAGTGTCTATTTCAACATGAACTTTATGAGTCGTGTCTATTCCTTTCCGAACTTTATAATAGTGCGTATTTCATATTTAACTAAATAAAAACCCAAAAATATTACATAAATTTTATGTGTCGTGGCTTTTCATTCCCGAACTTTATAGTAGTGCATATTTCATACTAAACTAAGCAAAATTAAAAAAATCCTTGAACTCTCAAAATTTGTTTATATGTTAACCGTCAAAGGTGTTAGTCATCCATTAATTTATCAAATAACGTCATTTTGGATAAATTTTGTAAAATTAAATTTTAAAAATACTATATGAACTCTCAAAATTGTGTTTATATATTAACCGTCTATGGTTCGTCATCAATTACTTTATCAAAACGCATTATTTGGATAATTTCTGTAAAATAA
Organism: Moricandia arvensis; assembly: GCA_905132765.1. NCBI lineage: Eukaryota > Viridiplantae > Streptophyta > Magnoliopsida > Brassicales > Brassicaceae > Moricandia > Moricandia arvensis. The sequence continues at coordinate 17,864 of CAJHQP010002244.1, forward strand.
AAAATTACTTTTGGGAGATTCGAACTCTCACACTGGTAGACAAGTATAAAGTAAATATTTGAATTAATAATAAATGATTTAAACTTATAAAATAATGATTTTAAAGTTACATTTAAAACATAAATAATTATAGATCTATTTAATAAAACTAAAACAAAAAAATGATAACAATTATTTGATTAAACTAAAACTTATATATAAGTTAATGTTTACACGATCAATACGAGAAAGTTATTTTGGTCTAGCACTTAATATACTTTCACTTGTCCACCAGTGTGAGAGTTCGAATATTCTAAAATTAGTTTTTAACTATAGAATTTAACCAATATTCCTTGTGTATTACACGATTAATACGAGAAACGTTTCTTAAATAAAAGCCAATATTTAAGAGACGATTCCTTTATTAATATTAATAAATACATTTACTATTAATAAAGGTCGATCGATACCTTTAAACCAAAATACTTCGATTCCCAGGGACTGTTTAATTAATAAGCCTATTTCGACAGTTTTACCGGTATCAAAAAATTCTACTGAAAGTCAGTTTGACATTTTTGTTATATCTATTTTACTGTCAATACAATTTATATCTATTTTAAATTTTGTATTAGCTAAATAAATGTTTTTTATTTTTTAGCTTGTGCTAAAATGTTAAAATAACATTTTTTATTTATTTTGAAACTTTTAAATATTCTTGTTTCGAGCTTTTCTCTGTTCGTGCTCTATCTGTGGCATGCCAGTGTTTTTGTAAAGGTATATACTCCGATTAACACATATTCGCATGACAGACATGATTTAACCCAAAAAATGATACTTAGTGTTGGGAAACTTTGTGCACACTAAGAGAAAAAAAACTTTGTACACAAAAAATTAGAAAAAAAGTTTGTGAGCTACACGAAGTTTACCCTAATATGGTGGAAACCATCCAATGTTTCATAATATGTTAACAACTACACGATGTTTATGTTAATACATGCCACATATACGAAGTAAATGATTATATGGTGGCAACATCATAATCGGGTTTAATTGATTCTAAGAAAAGTTAATGGGGTCAAATTGTAATTAATCAAAAATCAAATTTAAAACAAAAAAACTAAGTTTTAGAAAAAATAATTATGTACATTAAATTTTGATTGGGTAAAAATTATAGAAAATGTTTGACAATAAAAATAAGAAATTTATAATTGAAATTTAATATATTTTAATATTTTAAAAAATAAAAAATATGAAGACAATAACTTTGATATTGTCGATCATATTAGTTTCCAATATAAACATTTTAAGAAATTTATATTTTGGGGTTTTAAATTGGAAATGAATTTTGGTTGACGAATTGTAAATATATTAACAAGCTAAATTATTTTAAAAGTCAAAGAAAATGAATGTTACGTCTCATAACACTTACAATTAACATCATAAAACTATAAAATACCATTTACAGATATATTACTAGTATCAATAATTAGAATGGTATAACATACATAAGCATTATAATTTTTTTTGTATTATGTTACCGTAATTTGATACACTATTTACGAATACCTATAGATACTAAAATAACATGATGTTTACATTAAAAAATATGTATTTGTTATTTGTATATATGTATTTATATCTGATTTTTTTTGTCAACATCAACATTTCTTTTTGTAAACATTATGTCAACATAATCTTGATATATTATGATATTAAAATTTACGTAACATTTATTTTCTTTGGCTTTTAAAATAATTTACTTTGTTAATATATTTACGATCCATCAACCAAAATTCATTTCCAATTTAAACCCCAAAATATGAATTTCTTAAAATGTTTATATTGGAAACTAATATGATCGACAATATCAAAGCTACTGTCTTCATATTTTTTATTTTTTTAAATATTAAAATATATTAAATTTCAATTATAAATTTCTTATTTTTATTGTCAAACATTTTCTATAATTTTTACCCAATCAAAATTTAATGTACATAATTATTTTTTCTAAAACTTAGTTTTTTGTTTTAAATTTGATTTTTGATTAATTACAATTTGACCCCATTAACTTTTCTTAGAATCAATTAAACCCGATTATGATGTTGCCACCATATAATCATTTACTTCGTATATGTGGTATGTATTAACATAAACATCGTGTAGTTGGTAACATATTATGAAACATTGGATGGTTTCCACCATATTAGGGTAAACTTCGTGTAGCTCACAAACTTTTTTCCAAAAAATTATTGGGAAACTTTTTAACAATTAAATTATAGAGAAAGGACCACGCGGGTGTTGGCTGTTAGACACCCACATTTTGACAACGCCAGAAACATTCAGCTAAGCCAAATCATTCAGTTAATTCTTTTTTTCCTTTCTTTTATCATCTAGAATTATATTATTATAATTTCTTTTGAAAGAGCATTATATTATTATGATTTAGACAGTAGTATTATTAAATTTGGTGCATATCTCTCCAAAATAAAACTACAACGAATATAATCTTAGAACCAAATATTTAAAAACGTCCCCAAACAACTACCTTAGGACATGTTTATTATAAATTTCTTAGTATGAAGTTTTTAACTTTTGTAAAAAATGTTTCTTAGTTTTTAACTAATAAAACTTAAGAAACGTCTTTTAAATAAAAGACATAAGAATCGTCTTTTAACAAAAAAAATGTAAATAAAAAAAGTGAAATCAAATTAATAATGTCACCCTAAGAATCGGGGGATAAAAATAGCATAAACCTTTATGGTGTCTGGATGAAACAGTGGCTGTACACCAAAAGGCTGATCTACCACGCTTATCTCTTTTTTTTCTCTTTCTTTTCCTATTAAATTAATGCGCTGGATTTTTTATTTTATTTTAAACATTAATTTCTTAATAGCGTAAAACTTTTTATGACAAATATATTCTTTTTATGACAAATATATTCTTTTTATTTCCTAAAAGTGTTATTTTGACACATTTCTTTGTTAAACAATGAGTGTTACTTAAAATTCCCGATACAATTTATGTATATTTTTAAAATTAATAATAATTGTAAAGTGCATTGATCCTATAAATAATGTTGTTTATTTCAAACACTATTGGTTAAACAAATATAATTATTATGAAAAATGCATTTTAATCATTTTTTGTATGGCAAAATCAAAACCACTTTTTAGGAAACAGATAGAATAATATTTAAAGAAAAAATTCAAAAATTATTAATTAAATGATAAAATTATAAAACTACTCTAAATCATAAACCTTATTCTAACACCAACTCCAAATGCTAGATTCTAAATATTAAATTCAAATTTATTTCAAAAACTTTCAATTAATACTATTTTGAAATTTATTCCTTATGTATATAATATAATAAAAAGGCATTTTAATGTTATCATAGGATTTTTTTATTATAAGTATTGCTTTACATTCTGAATGTAAATTTGGAGTATAAGAATTTGTGTCCTCCTAATTGTTTTAACTTGTTGACTGATAACCTTAGAAATATATTATCCTTTCTTTCTATCATTGTTAAAAAAGTTAGTTACTTTTATATTTAAAATGATTAATTACAGAAATATAGCTATATTTTCCTTTAAAACTTCTTTTAATATATTTCATCCGTTACAAAAAGACACATATTTTAGAAAAAAAATTATTTCAAAAAGATGTTTTTTTTTGTATTTCCAATGCATTTTTTGTCAATTAATAATGAAAATTGTGAATTTCAAAAAATTAATTGCATTTCTTGAAATTTTATTGGTTTAGAAATATAAGAAATATAAAATTACAAAAACTATACCTTTATAATCAATATTTAAAACATTTTCTTAATATATGTTAAATTTCTAAAATATACAATATTTTGAAACAAAGGGAGTAATAACATGGAAAGTGAGAATAAAACAGAAAACTTGATTATCTTATAAATATGTGACAAAGAATTTTAACGAATTATACAATAAGTCAGAGGAGGCAATGTGTTAATATTCAGAAAGTTTTTTTTTTTTTTTTTTTTTTGAACTTAGCTTTAATTAATATTCAGAAAGTTATATAACACTATTATATTTATGCTAGTAGTAATTTTTCTTTTTTACTGTATTTATTTTCTTGATTGTTAATTTATTAAACAGTAATGTTGTGATTATTATTAGTTGACAGAAAAGAAAGATGATCAATTATTTCGCTGAGATATTCTTGGTGGTTGCAGGGTGCATTGACAAATTATCCGTCGTAATAATTTCCTTAATGCCATGAAATTATTGAATAGTGATTATAGTTTTCATTATTTTCCTTGGTATAAGGCTGTACGTGGAATTTTATAATCGCAAATATCGCCGTAAATCGCGCCTCATTCATTTCAAAATTTAACCACTGAATAATTGGTCATTACATACATGCTTATCTTTTATACTATAAAACAGAAGTCAGTTGACAATAGTGTGAGTGACATACAATAGTGTGAGTGACATGTTTCATTTAATCTTTTTATAAATTTTTTTATGTATTATTTTTCAAATCTGACGTTAAAATTGGAGTTATGAAAACTCATTATGCTTCCACTATCTCCATAACTGCTTTTACCACTGTTTAACCATAACTCTTATTTGGAAACCACCCACAATGTTTACGTTGCTCTTTATAGTGTGCAAACAAATTGCCATTCACCAAAAATGGCCAACTATTTTTCTGGAGGTTTTATAGGCGATGATGTTAACTTCGGAAAAAATGTTTTTTGCTATGGGGTAAGAATTTTTTATTACTCTCTTCTACTGAATTGTAATTATATATTTCTATCAACACATTTTCTTCTAATTTAGCATACAAGACAAATGAGTATTAGAGTGAATACCCACCAAGAGCTTTTCGAGTAAAAAGCATTCTTTTCAAACCAGTTTTCATATGTGCATTTGCTTTATCTTTCTAATATTTAATCCATTTTAAGCACTTTTCTGTATTTGAGTTTTTTTTTTACTTACTTCATTTCATTTTTGATTTTGTTTTGTTGAAAAAGGTCAATGCATTAGTAGGATAAAAATATCAAAGTTGCAATGTGATTTTAGTAGAAGTTTATCAATTTGTGGGCAAAAATAATATTTAAATGTACATGAAATAACTAAAATAAGATATGGATATTTATTTACATTTTATTTCTTATGAAAATAGAGTAACCAAATATGTGCGATTTAAATTGGTCCCTTGCCAAGCTATGCTCTTTTTTGGTTCTTGCTAACAGTTTTTTTTTAAAATCTTATAAAAACTAAGAAAATGCATATTTACGTTTTATATATTTAAAAAAACTGGATTTACTTTTGGTGGTGTGTTGCAAACTGAAATCTAAATGTATCCAAGATTTACTACTTTTATATTTTCATTTATAACATCTTAAACTTATCTATATTTTTTATAGTTAGTAATATTCTAATCAAAATTTCATTTAGAGTCATATTAATATTTTTGAATAGATCCAATAAAAATGGAATAACATTAAACATTATTATGCCCATGCGTATGGGCCACAATACTAGTTAGGTGTATAATTCGAAAGTGAGCTCGAGTTCCTTTTCTCATTTGCTTTTGTTGATTCCTTCGATTTTGAATAATTATGAGTGTTCTATATTTTTCATGCTATTGTTGTCATAAAACGGACGCTTTTTAGAAGTAATCAAACGCATCTATTCTATTAAAATAAAGTCTTAAATTTATCTACTATTAACAAGTCATAGTAGGATCACTTAAGAAATTAGTTATATGACATATTTGATTATTTACATTAGTAATAAACAAACTATAAATTTGATTTTTTTAATTATAACAAAATCTGTTGAAAAAGAATGTAACAAAATCTTTTTTAAAAATTTAAATATTTTATGTAAAATAATAAATTAATAAATTTCGTAATTAATAATATAATATATTATTATAAATAAATGTTAACTAAGATTTTATTATAAAACAAGAAAATAAAATTTCTATACTATTTTTATAAATTCTATAATACATTATGTATTATATAAAAATAGCAATGCTACATGAATTAAATATGATAAATTATATTAAATAGGTAAATTAATAAATTTTATTTTTTTAGTTTTTCTTTAAATAAATTATCACTCATCATTAAAATGGGTTAAAATTTGCAAATTATATAATATATTTATACAAAATAAATGTATTAACATAGTTTAAACTTATATATCTACAACTTTTTATTTATTTTGAAACTCTCAACGTTGTTTTAAAAATGTTTGTATACAAAATATAATAGTATATAATAAACTTTAGTTCATATACTATTTAATAAATATGTTAATAGAAAGCTATGAAATTTTATTAATGCATTTAAAATATTAATAACAAATAAAATTTTATTTTTAATTTATTTTTATTAAATTATAATAAAATCTGTTGAGAACATTTTTAATAACAATGTAAAATGTTTTAAAAAAATCACTATATATTAATAATGTTGAATGAAAAAATAAAAAATAATATTATAGAGTTACAAAATATATAACACTAAAATGAAAATTATATATTTAAATTTTTTTTAATAATGTCAAATATATCTATAAAATAGAAAAATTAAAATCTAGTTTTTTTCTTAAGATTCAGTTATATATTCGATAATCCATACGCTTAAACACGAGTCTTTCAAATATATATTCCTTGTATACATTAAACACAATTACATTTACAAAATATCAGAAGGGTAATTGTTCAAAAAATACTAAAATAGATTTTTTTCACCGAAATAGCACACAAGAAATGACTAAAAATTTTAATAAAAATGTACCATTACTTTATAGATGTATAACTATAAATAATTTTATAAATTGTATGATAACTTTTTTTATTGTTATTCTATGGAATTCGCATATCAGAACCTCAGTTTGATATAAATATACATAATATATGTAATACATGTCAAGTGATAATTAAACTAAGAAAAAACAAGGGAATCGATTCCTGTTTTCAGATCATGAAGAAGAATGTTCGTCTGCGTATGTAAGAAAAAAATCATACCGTATACTAAAAGTATATTAAAAGAGAAATAATGAATATGTAAACAAGTTAAAAGACGATAATGTAATCCGTGTCGGATAATCATTATCACATAACATATTAATGGTAAATTTTTGAAGAAATCGAGGATAGAGCCACCCACACTGTTAGTTTATCCCAAAGGATATATGATAGACCTCCAGGATTGATTACATTATTTGGTGGCCCTCGGATTCAGATACATGTATCAATCATCAAACACGTTGGTGTTTCACATATAGTAATTGATATACTGGTTTTATGGTACATGAATATATAGTTGACAAAAATCTCGAAATTGAATAATTTGTGTTTTATTTGGTAGCTGATAACTAGCTACGTCGCGGTTGTAACCCCTGTTCAGAACGAACCATTCACCTGGAAACTCTTTAGATGTAATAATTAGGTAACTCCGTATAGTGTTAAGCAGCTGAGGACAACTCAGCGTAATGTTAGGCATCTGAGGTTAGCTCAGTGTAGAGTAGTCAGCTCGTGCCAATTAGTTGACCAGCTCGACGACCAGCTCAGCCAGTTCAATCAGCTGAGGCAGTCGGGTTAGGTAGTGACAGTAGTGGGCGGTCCGGTGGTGGTCCGGTCCATTTAGTCGAGGGGTGCGAGGGTTGGGCTTGTGAGACTAGGGATGGGCTTAGTCTAGGCGGTTATGGGGTAAAGGTATGATAGGAAATGGTTGTGATGCTTCAGGCAAAGGTTTCTGATGCTTCAGGCAAAGGGTCGTGATGGTTGGAGTGGGCGGTTTTGGCGATGGCCGAATGGTTGTGATGCTTGGTTTGAATGGTTGCAATGCTTGGCATGAGCAGTTGCACTGTTCCAAGACCAAGGGACACAAGGGTTGGTGCGAATGGACAAAACCCTGTGCCAAGGCATCCCATTGTCCCAACCATTGCATCCCTCGGTCGCACCCCCTTGTTTCTATATATACCCATCGCCATTTCCTCCTTTAGCATAAGTTCATATTTCCCAAATCACCAAAGAAATCGAAAGAGAGAGAATGAGAGAGAGAGAGAGAGAGAGAGAGAGGATCAACTAGTGTAAGGCCGAGGGGGCAAACCATATTGGTGAGTGATCGGGCGGTCCAGTGAGACGGTCCGGAAAGTTGGTTGGCTGAAAGTTAGGAAATGACTGAAATGGTGTCTTTAGTGCTTGTGATTCTTCTCTTCTTTTCTCTCTGATTAGCTAAGGTGAGTGCAATGACGTAAGGTTAAAATTGAAGCTTGGTGCCTGGCAGGTTCATGTTAATGGCCTTCGGGTTAGTTTAGGATTATGTGGTTGAATTTTTCAGTGTTGCGTGTTCGATACATAAGGCGACTAAGCCGAGTGTATTACCTACTGTTTAGTGCATTCATGTAGATTACTCAAATCGGCTATATTCCTATAGACCCTAAATATAGTCGTATATCCTGGTTAGGGCTAAAGGGCCGATCGTTTTTACTAGTTATGAGGCAAGTGGTTAAGGCAGCCGACATATGGGTAAGACTCTCCAAGGCCTTCCCCTTGGTAGCGATCCATTCCTAGCGGACCGAGACCATGAGGCTGAGTGTCGAGTACAACCGTTTGAGTCCATGAGATTGTTGGCATTAAAAGACTTAGGATTATGTTCATGTTAGATATATGTTTTAGGGACTAACCGTGTAGGCGGAATGATTTGCCTCACTAAGCAATGTTTAGATTGCTTATGCCTCATTGAATGTGGCAGGTACTAAAGATGGTCCAGGATGACGCAAGACATGCGTCTGAGGGGTGTGAGTGGTGTTCGAGTCTATTAGGTCTAGTATTGTATAGGATCGATATGATATTACTTAAACTACATTGAATCGAATCCATGTTTATATATACAATGCAGCCTTAAGGCTTTTCTTTGCTTCCACTTATTGATTGATTAGTTTATGAAATCACTGGTTAAGAACCTCACTTGAATATTACACTTAAACAAGACAAGAACTTAAAATGAATCCAACCTTACCGGGTCACCTATTGGCTCGGTGTGTGAGGTCAGATTTGGTCTATTGTCCGGGTCTAGTCTTACAACGGTGACAAAGAACTTGACACGTCATTATACGCGATGTGATAATTATTGTCGTCGTTGTGAGGAGCCTGATGGGTCAGTCATTCTTACCATTTTTGAGCGTCCAAGGTTTTTACAGGCATGATCATTATCATGGACACCATTAGTCCCATACATCTTCCTGATACTGATTGTTTATGCCTATATGGATTATATTTTTGGAGGAAGAACGACATTGACGACCCAAATAAGGATAGGGATCGATATCCTTAAATAATATGATATCTCTAGAAAGCTCGGGATGATAAATTGCTCATAAAGATAAACATAGATCCCCTAGAACTGATCAGACACGCAGAGGAAGAGTACAAAGCTTTGTTCTCAGTGAATGTGATTATTCCTACAACATCACAACCATTAAGTAACACTGATTTACAATCCATTTGCTTGGAGAACATATGTATGGTGGATGGATCATGAATTTTCACCTCTCAGTTCAGTGGCAACGGATGAGTTTGGAAGGACATCTCTGGACAAATTCAATTAACGGGGACACATAACATAATACGATGGGAGTCAGCTTTGCGTAATTAGAAGCACTGATCGGGTGATGGAGAGTATGGTACATCATTCAACTTGCCAGAATTTTGAAACGTAATGCAAGGACCGATAACCATGATAAAAAACCTCAAGCATGGCCTTATGAACAAAGTTGAAAGAGATAAAGACTCTTCAAATATGATTCCAAGCATTCTAGATATCTTACATCCCTTGAAAGCAAAATGGAGTTTCGGATTTTCTAACTAAAACTGCAAGATCTTTCCATAGGAAACTGTGTTATGTTGGTCGTTCTATCCTGGTATAACTGTCTAGACCACTTCAAATTTGATTAATAAAATAACTTTTTGATGTAAAAAATGTGTAAAGTTTTGATTAAAAAAAAGGAATGAGAGCTTACATTATAATGTCATTCACATACTATTAATTACATAAACTGATGAAACTTTTAATAGGTTCTCTCTCTGTGTTTTTAATAAATGACTTTTAGATATTTTGTTTGTTTTAAAGTAAACATGATTTTAATTTTTTATAGATTTTTTTTTTAATTTGGGTATACAAATTTAAAAAGAGAATTAGAGCAGATATACATAACAAACACATAAACTAAATTTTTACACATAACAATCTATAGGCTATGATATTCTTTGTATTTTATATAATATTACATTAACTACCCTTGCTTAACCACAACCGTTTGATCATATATGCATTTCTTCTCTTTTTCTTTCCTTTGTTTTTTTTCTTTTTCCCCTCCCAATTTTATTTGATATGTATATTTTGTATCATATATAAATCAACCAAATAATTATGTTGGAAAAAAACATACTGATTTTTCTATACATGTTATAATTTGAAAAAATATTAAATGAATTTTTTAAAAACTGTTGGACAAAAGATTGTACTATACTATATATGAATCAAGATTTAACGTATATTGTATAACTCTAACTCTCTCTCTCTCTCTCTCTCTCTCTCTCTCTCTCTCTCTCCTCTCTCCCTCTCTCTCTCTACCCTATTTTCTACCCAATCATATATCCTCATTCTCTTACTGATTCTTATCATTCACATTTGAACAAGATGAACAATTCACATTAAAATATAATATATTGGTGTATTATGTTTTATTTTGGCAACATAGAATAGAAATGTTATCCTTCTCCTTATTCTCTTCCATCAATTTTGGTGACAACTCCACTACCACTTCTATAATTCATATTTCCTGCTCCTTTACCAATTCCTCTTGCAAATATTTTTGGTGTTAACTCTCTAATTACTCATGTTTGTCTTTTACACGGCGAGTAAAATTGGCTCTACTGGTTGAAAAGGAATTTCTAAAGCAATACATCAAAACAAAAAAAAAATAGAACAAAAATGTATGAGTATATTCTTCTATACTACATGTCTAAAAATATAGTATAATATACTTATACAACGTATTTGGCGATCGCCGACACGCGAAAAAGGAGAAAGTGGTCCATTTTCGTATCAAATTATCACATCAAACCTTTTACTTTATTACTTGGTCATTTGGTTAATATTTTTCTTAATATGGTCATCCTACAAATTCACTGTTATCTGGCAAAAATGAAAAACATATAAAAAGATTGTTAATTAGGAGAACAAGGTTATCTCTGTAGAGCTCAATTTTTATTTTCTAGTGTGAAAACTTTTATTTTCCTAGTGTGATGAGTATTATATTCAACAAAAAGGTCACTGATTCACTAATTTTTGGTGTGAACAAAAACCAAAGTATCTTTGTTTTGATTTTTAATAATTTAAATTCAAGATTCAGATCCATCTATATCAAATTTCAAGTCGAACTTTCAGGTTAATTATGTTTGCTTTTCTATTTTGTATAATCATAGGTTAGACTAAAGTTTTTTTCAAATGAAGCTCAAACTAAAGATTAGTTCATAAAACTTGGCCAGACATAAGCAAGATACAATTACCTACAATTAGAATTGACCGGACCAGCAAGAACAATTGGCATTTTATGTGTAACATGTATAGTTGAAACAAAAACGAATGGAAAACATATCACCCAATTAGCTAGGGTTCTCATATCTCAAAAAATTAAAGAACAAAAATTGTGTAACAAGACATATCGATATAAAAAAGAAAATTTTAACTAATAAAATAATACACAAATCTCTTTATATCATGCCACATCAACGTAGCTCTCATGTCAGCTCTTCTTATAATATGTGTGATCTTTTCACAAGTAACTCATGATAAAAGTTTAGAAAAATAATTGCTGGCTAGCTGAAGTATTGACCACCGCATCGATAGCCAAGCAGACTAAACTAATGTATATCTAGTTACACGAAGTATATGTTATGCATGATAACATCCCTCAGCTTAATGATGTTATGTATTTAACATCACGAGCTTAATTTCATTAATCCAAAAAATTAGGTGGACGTTTGAGATGCTAACTACGCTTAGTTCTCCCATTCATCAATTAAAATCAGATCAACCAGAGTGTAGTTTGACTAACTTCTCTGGTTTTCCCTTTTCTCTTGATGGGTCAAGTTTTAGTTTAATTATGGTTGGATGGGTCATATTTTAAATGATCAACGGAAGAATTAAACTTAGTTAGTGTCTCCTACATTCACGTCACTTTTTGGATTAATAAAATTAAGCTCGTAATGTTAACTACATAACATCATTAACTGCATAATGTATACTTCATGTAACTAGATATATATTAGTTTAGTTTACATGGCTAGCCATATGGTGGTCAGTACTTCAGGTAGTTAGCAATCATTTTTCTTAAAAGTTTCAAAAAAGCAACTCATCATAATGAGCTCTGAATCGTTTAGGCTAACTATAATAATGGTTCAGCTTTAAAAATCCAATTCGATGTAGTTACCTTTACATGATTGGCGCATTAAAAAATTCAGTTAAACCAGTCTCTTGCGGCTCTCTGCTGAAAATATATAAGAATTTGAGAGATCCCGCTGGATCGCTTCCCTTGATGATACAATGTAACAGTGTATTGTTATGGATTCCAATCAACTTATTACATTACTGACTATTTGATGTATCTTTACTCCCTCACTAGGAATGTGTATATATCGCATGTGAGATTTCTTGGCATTGAGATTTCTTTGACTCTTTTACTACATTACCGTTTCTATTTTTTTCAACACTTTGATTCTCTCGATTTATAAATGAAAATCACACATTGTTATCTTTAATTGATGTACATGATGAAGTCAGCTTACATGACGTATCCATGGAAAATAAGGCTCTTCAAATGTATTATCATCTTGTGTAAATTTGATTTATTCCTCGATATAGTTTCTCTGTAGTTCCAACGAGCTGTTCAATCTAGCTACAACAGTCGTTTGAAAGAAGAAATTCGAGAAAAGCCTTGCAATTTTACTTCCGATATAGAGATTCAGTTTGTAAATATAGAGAAGTCTCTCAAAGAATCTGGTCAAGGAACTCCAAATGGGTTCGTTTGGACGAAGATGATCATAATGAGCTTGCTTTTTTCTTGACTGGTACATCTGAATCTGAAAGGAAACAATTTTCCACAAATGGTGTGAAAGTAAATCAGCTTCGAGGGCATAAAATGACGACGAGTGCTACTTATTACATCGGTGCTTGGAACATTGCGTTTTATGACGTTAGGTTACTCTAGAAAGCTTATGGCGAGCCATTTGTTCAACCTCCACAGAAACTTCCTAGATTTTCGGGATTTTTGAACTATATGGAACCTGACTCCAGAAACTCCGTTAGATAGTGGAAGGATTTTAATTGCCAAGGAAGACTATGACGCTGCATTGTTACATATCCAAAAAAAACCAAGTAAAATATTCCAACGCAAGATTGTTCCCTTTTGCTTACAAATCTCTTACTATGACCTTTCCTACTTTCTCACTTAAATGGATGTTTTGAGAGGGACAAGAGCTATATGGAGTGTGAAGAAGATTATTCATTGTGAAAGTAAGAATGTAGCTTTGTCTTTCCTTTGTTAGAGTCAACTTGAATTAAGCACATTATGTTTGAAGTGGATGTTTTGTATTACACATCTGTGATTAGAATATTTAAAATCTTTGTTTTACTTTTACAACCATTTCGAGCAGAGTTTTTTTTTTTTTCCTGTGATCTAAGACCTTATAATCTGAATACATAAGCTTCCCCTATCATTTTATTATATAAAATTGGAATACTTACTAAGTTAATAATGAAAATAGCCCTCATAATGGAGACTATACACGTTTTTCTAACACTATGCAGCAAAGAAAAGTACCTCATGCGCTCTATTTACATCAACCAAATTTCCTACAAGAATTTGTAGCTTCAACAATAGCAAAGTAGAAAAAACACCCACATATGATTTATTTATGAATGAGTTATACACATATGATATCGTGCGTTTTCACTGAACCTAAGTTCTGACATCATCCATTTTATTCGCCGGAACTCTGCTCTGCAATGCTAAAGTTTACCATGCCAATAACTGTTAAGACCAAAATTTTGCAGGTAATTGTGATTAATATAGACTCAATGTTGCACAAGTCATAAGGTGTTCAAAAAGTGAGATGTTGCTGCATCAGATAATTTGTTGGCAAATTATCATCAATACAAATTTTAAAGCTTGGAGATAAGAATGAATCAAGAGATTTGAACTTATCCTGTTTAAAACAAAGATTTTCTCGAGAGTTTAAAAGAAAGGAGCTTGGAGAGTTTTGATTTTACATTTTTTGAGTGCAGAATTGTGAACTTTTGTGAGGTTAAACAAGGTTTTGGGAGTTGAACACTTCGAGAAATTTAGTTGTAAGATTAAGGTTGGATAAACTTGAATTTGGTTAGTGTCATTTCACATGTGTGAAGTCTGGTCAATCTGATTAAACAAGTAGTAGTGATTGTCTTAAAAATTTCTAATAAAAGATAACTAATTGGAAAAATCAACTTTTTCATTGGTACTTTTTGTTGAATGTGTTTCTGTGTTCTTATGTTATACAATCGGTATCATAGCGGTTCACCTACCTAGATCTAGGTATCTATAACATGTTGAGGTCATGTGACGAACTTGAAAAAAACATAGTTTGTGGTGGTTCATCAATCATTCATGTTGGATGAAAATTTTTTTGGACATTCGAAAGTATGCATGAGAGAACAACTCAAAGGAATTGAGGAAGACGCCTCGACTACAGTTGAAACAGAATGAACAGATCAAAAAATTATACAGAAGAGGATGAGGAGAACCTAAACCTAAAAATAAATGGACAAAGGCAGGAAAGCCTGCATCAAGACTCAACACAAAGGTGCTATCAAAAACCTTCAACGTAATTAGTTCTGATCATTTAAACTTGTGCATGGAAGATGTTCGACCAAATATGCATGAGACACGCTTGTGGAATACTATGAGAAAATATTTATTGTTAAAAGAGCGAGACTAGACTACTCTCTGCATTACAAAACTCAAACCTCTCAGATAAATTAGTACTTAAAAGAGAATAAACAAGTTCAACTTGGAATGACTAAGGATTTCACAGTTACTATTTGCATTTGACTAACCATGTCAAAGTCTTCTCTGCCCACACGTGTGTTGCTAGAAGGGGAAAGCACTTCAAACATACAATCGCCAACCTCAAGCACTGCATAATAAGGAACAAACACAAATCCCATAAGAAAAAAAATCACACACAACAACAAAATCAGAATACAAGAGAATTCAACAAATAACTGATCAGCTACACTAGCACAACTACAAACAATATTAGCTCAAGATTGATGTTCATATTCTATTCCTCAACGAGAAACTGTTTGTCAATGGAAAGACACTCAAAACTTGATGTTCCTCTTCTCTTCCTTAACAATTATGTATGAAACTTGTTTAGACTCCTACCACTAAATCTCTTCATAGAGACGAAAATGTTCTATTGATTAATGACTACTTGCGTCTTCACCAGCCGGACACATCTCTTGTAAATCCATTTGGTTGATTTATAGTAAACTACTTACTTTTTTCAAGTTATCTGAATTCTTATGAACTTCACTTATTTAATTTTAAAATCAGTGGATTTATCAAATATTTGCAAGTCTAAAAGATTTTCTGAATCTATTAAAATACCAGAACTAATAACCCTCTGTTAGGGCTTAGTTCCAGTTCCAATCAAAGAAGTATTATATAAGCATATTACACAACTAAATGTTTTCAAAAAAAAATACACAACTAGCTTGATATTTTACTGTATATATTTTCCTCGAAATACATCTATGTCGTTGGTATTTTATTTTGATCTTACGAATTGTCTAAGTGGAATCATGTATTCATGTGTTCGTCTTTTGGACTACTCTCCTCTTCAATAATTCGCTCTATGGAAATGAGCTGATGTGATCCGGTCACGTGATATATGAAGATTTTTAACGTCTGATTAATTATGTAATTACAAACTATGAGAAATATTACATAGACGATTTTACATCCGATAATTCTATCTACCCTATGAGAATTTACATCTGAATGCACCATCCTATGAGATCCACGCCTGACAATACTCTTTGCACCATGCTGAGATCTCTTGTGACACTTTCTCTATAATAAACAAAATTTGCATTCTCTGGGATGTGACTGGAAACCTCTTGGTGTAAAAATATTAGTGATAATTTTCTAAAGCTAATAGTAAATTAGAAAATATATTCCACTACTTACTTTTTTCATCGAACTGATATTCATGTAAATTTGGTGAAATACATTTTTGAAATTTTATAGCCATCAGAAGACAAAGATGTCTCCGGAAACAAATTTGCTGAAAACATACATTTCACTGACAACAAAAACCCTCACATAGGGAGACATACAAGCAACAACCAAACAACAACAGACTTGGTACCAAATCAATATCAGTGTACCACAACTTACAAATAGTAAGGATGGGGAAACATAACAAACGTCGAAACCAAACTCCATATAAATTTTGAACATAAGTTATCAATACCCCTATTGATAACAAAGACCTCTTATAGTGAGATAGCACAAACAAATAATGACTTTTACAACCAGCATTCAGCCAGAAAGCGAGGTCGAGATCATCGACATAGAATCACCATGATAGAAGCGCAACGAAGATACGAGATTTCGAACAAATCTTTAGAAAATGATAAGTAGGGAATCAATCTAAAACCAGCCAAATCCAACCTCAAATGAGAGAAGACATGAAAAATACAGAGCAGATCCAAAGGACAATCAAGGATGTTAGTGGAGCAAGAAGCCCTGGCACAAACCATCAAAGCCACAAAATGCAGAAACTTAAAGAAACAAGACCAAACAACCAAATAGAACACATGCAGAGGAAACATAGAGACAATATGATCAAAATAACAATTCATACCAACGATCAAGAAGAACTAGAACTATCATAGATCAATTCAGACAAGAACCCAAATATATATGATAATATGATCATGACACAAAACTTGCCTTTGAAACAAATTGCATGGTTATAGTAAATCCGCTAGCGACAACAACACTAAATTACAAAGGAGGAAGAAAGGATACGACTCTGGTGCTTAAAGAGCCACTGGATCCGTATCAATGGTAGTGATCGAAAATCCTTGATGCAGAAGAAAGAAGGCAGAGAAAATGAGAGAGAGGATATTTTTTTTGACAACAATAATAAAACTAAACTATGATATATGCTCTGTCGGTTCAGAAAACAAGCCGGAGGCAAATAATTGACATAGAACCCCTGTTCTAAAAGGGGTCCACTCATCCGCCCCGATTAATGTTAAATTCGTCTAAAAAATCATATATTCGAGTTTAGTCCGCCTAAACCGTCTAAGTGACCGCCTAGCCGCCTACATGACCGCCTAGCCGCCTAATTGGCTGCCTAATTTATTTATTTTTAAAAAAAATATTTTTTAAAATTTATATATTTGATCTAAAATATTATAAATGCAACTTATTTGCATAATTTTGATAAAAATTATACCATATTAAGTTTATATTTTTATATTTGTGTGTTTTTGTAATTTTAAACATGAAAATGTATTAATTTTATAAAAAATAAAAATTAACATGTTTTATTATACATTAAATGATATAAAACTGCGCCCCGCATAATTTCCGATTAATCCTCGATTTTTCCGCTAGGCGCTAGACCTGGCCCAGCCGCCCGACTAGCGCCTAGCGTCTTTCCTAACAGGGCATAGAACATATCATAAGGGGAACACCTAGCACAGCGTGCAAGCTTGTTCACCTGTGAATTACGAGCTCTTGGAATATGTCGGTTCTTGAAGGTAGGTAAGAAAGTCTTACTGAGTCGGAACTCCTCCAAGCATGTAGCAAAAGCTGGCAATTCTTCGGGTGATGGCACCATTTTCACCAATTGAGAACAATCTGTTGCAAAAACTACATCTTAGAAATTTAGTGTCTTCATGTACTCCATAGCCCATATAAAAGCTTCACATTCTTTATGTAAAAAGGATGAACTTCTTTGGAGATTCATTTGCCCCATCATCTTCTCTTCTGAACCATTAGTTCTACAAAACCATCTTTTTCTTGAGAACTTATATTGTGCCCTCCAAGCACCATCAACAAAACAGACCATAGAATGCGCTAATGAAAGAAAATCAGATGACAAAAGAGTGGGCTGCCGCCGTTCAGGGACCGTTAGTTGGGCATCTGCCCATACCAATTTCTCCACTTCCGCTATCTGAAGATTTTCATGCGGGTTACCATTTCTATATGTGTAAATCTTATTGTTCCTGTTCTTCCGGATATACTACAAAATCCAAGGAAAATAATTAAAGTCATAATCCTTTGATAGTCTCCAAAAAAGATAACCCATGTTAGTAAAAACCGATGGGGTTGGGAAAATCCCCATGGGAGAAGGTATCTTCGACAAAGTCCATGTTTGCAGAGCCGAATGACATTATAAAAGAACATGATTAATTGATTCTTCCTCGGCATCACATATAATACACCGTGGATCATAATCAAACCCCTTGACCTCAATTTTTTTGCAACCGAAATAGCTCCCTTTATAACTTGCCAAATAAAATGTCTCAACTTTGGTGGACATTTAAGTTTCCAAGTGTAACTTAATAAAGGATTAATATTTGGTCTGTAAGTAACCACTTGTTGATCTGTGTCTGGGTATATAAATTCTATTTATAACTCTAACAATATATTTACCAGTATCTGTAAACGCCTAACCGTAGGAATTTGGCCTATGAGACAAACTAATAGCCATGCCATTAATGATTTTAACATCATCTGGATGTATGTATGCATTAAGCAAATCTACATTCCATGAAGATGTAACATGGTTAATAAGATGTTCCACCCTAAGAGAAGTGTTTAAAAACTGGGGTGAATTTTCTGGGGTTGTTGACTTCGGGCGAGGAGCAGGAATCAAGGGTCAATCCATACTGAAATAGATTGTCTATTTCCCGCTCTTTTGATTAGCCTTTTTTTAAGCCAGAGATCTAGCTGAGCAGATGCTTCTCCAACCATAAGATGGTGAATAAGATCTGTGTGGATCCAAAGGATCTGAATTCTAAAATATCGACCTTTGAAACCTTTTGAAAAAACAAGCAATCGGGTTTAAGGCGCCATAACTGCTTTGCTAGTAATGCAGTATTGAAATCTTGAAGATCTCGAAAGCTCAAGCCACCTTCGTCCTTACGTTTACACACTTTTATCCCATGAAAGCCAATGAATCCCTTTCTTATTTTCGTTACCACCCTACCAAAAATGAGCAATAGCCCCTGTAATTTTCTTCGTAACCATCTTGGGTAATTTATATCAAGACATGACATGATTCGGCATTGCAGATGCTACTTATTTTATCATAACTTCTTTTCCACCATTAGTAAGAAATCTTACTATCCAAATATTAACCTTTTGGTTATCCTTTCATTCACATAACCAAAGACCTGAATCTTCGATCCACCTAGAGTCTCTGGTATACCCAAATAATTACCCACACCTCCGAACGCAATAATTCCTAACTGAGATTTTATTTCCAACCTCTTAGTTTCTGATACCTTGTGGCCAAATTGTAAATAGGATTTGTCGAAATTTATAAGCTGCCCTGACACGGCCTCATAATCTTTGAGAAACTTAAGAATAACTCCACATTCAGCCGAGTTAGCCTTTCAAAAAAATAAACAATCATCGGCAAATAGAAGATGAGAAACCGATCTACCCCCACGAGATATTTGTAAACCCGTCAATCACTTATCTCTTTCTTGTTTCCTAATATTAGCAATAAGAGCTTCCGTACACAAAATAAAGAGATATGTCGATAAGGGGTCCCCTTGTCGCAGCCACCTTTTTGGGATAATACTCCCTTTCGATTGGCCACTAAGCAAGACCTTATATTTAATCGATGAGATACATTTCATCAATCTGGAAACCCAAATCTAACAAAAATCCATTTTCAAAAGAAGTCGCTCCGTGAAAGACCATTCTACCCTATCATAAGTTTTACTCATATCCGTCTTAATAGCCATAAACTTTTCCTTACAAGCGTTATTTGTTCGTAACCCGTGAAATATTTCCTCAGCAATGAGGATATTATCCAAAATTAATCTCCTAAGACAAAAGCAGATTGCGTCTCTGAGATTAGAATGGGAAGTAAGTCTTTCAACCGTTGACATAACACCTTTGAAATTATTTTCTAACCGACGTTGCAAAGACAAATAGGCCGTAGCTCCGTCATCCGATTTGGCCGAATTGTTTTAGGGATTAGACAAATATTTGTCAAATTAAGTCTACCATCAAAACTCCCTAACCTTAGGAAGTCATTTACTATATTAACCACATCATGCTTAATTACTGACCAAGACTGTTGATAAAATATTGCAGTTATGCCATCGGGTCCTCGAACTTTTTCAGAATTCATCATAAATAAAACTCTTTTCACTTCCTTTTCTGTTGCCAAAGCCGTTAAACTCATGTTCTGGCCCACAATTACCAACTCCAGAACTTCCTCTAAAAAACCATCAAAGTCTGAAGGGGAAGTCGACCGAAACAAGTCCATAAAGTACTTGACTGTAACCTCCTCGATTTCTGTTTCATATACCACTACTTACTTAAATGTTTTTAACTTCTATAGCTTGTCACTTTATAACCGAGCTTTGTTAATAAGTTCCCGAACAAAGGTTTTAAAGGTTCTTAATATAACTGCTAAATTAATTAATTTTTGTAAATTTACTAATATTCGATTTACAAAAGTAAGTAAATTATTTGGATGAAAACGTTTAGGGGGACATACATCCTCTATTTCTGATTCGGTTTTGGAACAAGGATCGTATTCGTACGAGCCCCTGTCTTTTCCTCTTCCTAGTTGGGTTTATATTTTTTATTTTTGTTTTACTTTTGAGCTTGAAAGGTTGTTCAAGTTTCGTAATGGTAGTTTTTTTTGACAAAGTTTCAAAAAGTTAAAAATATTAAAATAATTTAAAGTAAGAAAGAGAGCATGAGAAACTACAAAGTCTCCTTAATGAGGTACCAAAAACAAATCTTAAGAGACTCTAAAGATAGTGTGAAGCGCCGCTACTCCCAAACACGATTACCAAGGCCGACCTTCCTTCACCCATCTCCGACGCCGGAGGACCCTTCGTCTAGTTACTGCATTTCTGTCTTTTCTCTGGCCTTTTGTCAGGCGATGGCCACTCCTCTCTGTGGTTTGTTCATCAGATCTGAGAGCCACCGTTTGTCCTCTGCTCCGTTCGTTGATTTTGGTTCAATTCTGACGGATTCTCACCTCGACTCTGCTCTAACGCCGCCTGAAACTCCTTTCCCCGACCGACAATGGACTTCCCGTGAAGCTTTGGGTTTCTCAGTCTTTGATTCTCTCGGTGAACGTACGGTCCACTTGGAGGTGGCATCTTCACCGACTTCGGACGAATATTACGACGACTGTAACTCGTCTCCCCCTTGCAAACCCTTAATTGGTACTTCCTCTAATTTTTGGGTTTGTGCTTTGTCTTCTACTTCGGGTTTGGACCCAAATTTCACTATCAAGAGTGTTCTTAGTATATGGGGTGTCATACCCCTTCAGTCATCAGTGGCAGTACCTAGGCAGTTAAGGCCTTTTGAGTGTTTAATTACTGTTGTATGCAGTTCGTTTTATATCCAACCATGTCCTTTCCCGATTATCCAGGTTTACTCTCGTTCATCTACACTCTCTGCTTACTCGTCATTGAATGGTATGAAGTGTTAGGTGGGTGGAGTGTGATAGATTGGTGGATCTTAGTTTTAGACTGCGATGTTCCCATGGAGTTAGTCTCCTTTGGTTCTTCATTTGCATTGTTTAAAGGCATCCAAATCGCTTCACTGCGACCCCTTACTGCAGTATGCAGGTTTCTTATGATATTAAATCCGGATTGTGGTGTTGTGGTGGTGTGTTCTCCTTGGTCACAGGTTGAAGGAAAACTTATTATTAATTCTCATCCGATGAATCTGGTTATTGCGGGTATCTATTTCCCGGTTGCTTCCTACTTGGAGCAGTTTCTTTTCCCAATATTCCCTCATGTCTTGAGTGAATTGGATGAACAAGCAATGCTGGTATTGAAAGGATCTTCCTCCCGGCTGATGCTCTATTCTGCTTTCATTGTAGAGTTTGTGACTCTTAGAGTTACCGTAGATGCAATTCATAAAGAAGCTTTTGATGTCTTTGTAATGAGATTTCTTGTGGTTTCTTTTTGTAACATGTATCTTCATTCTATCTTTAATTTTATCATCCTTTTTGTATGTTTGGTTCAGTGTGACCTTGTTGTACTTTCTCCTTTGGAGAATAAACTCTGTTAAGTTTAATTTAAGTATGGTTTGACCAAAAAAAAAAAAAAACTCTAAAGATAAGTGGTTGTCTTTCATTGCTACATATTTTTTTTAACTTCAAAATTTAATCACATAAAAAAATATTTATCTTAAAGTAATAATATAATATTGTGTAAAGACTCAAATCAAGAAACTTCTTATTAATGATGCTCTTAGACCATAATTAACCTGAAGTTCTTAGGGTGGATTTCTTAGCGGAATATAAGAAACTGTTTTTTAACTTTTAATTAAAAAAACTAAAAACTTATTTTTAAATAAGGTATTTAAGGACTGATTCTTAGTTTTTTAGTTAAAAGTTAAGAAGCAATTTTTTATATTCCGTGAAGAACCTCACTTTAAAAACCTCATGTTAATCATCCTCTTAAGAGTATAAGTTGAGTCCAAGAAGAGCAAAGATACCTCGTTTTCGTTCGTCTACAGCCAAAAGCTAGGGTTTAAAACGTAGCTAACCAGCCATGAAAAAACTGAAGCAGAACGTCTCAGAGGATCAACGATCCAAGACACAATCTTTAACTCCAAGAAGAGAATACTCAAATAAATCAGAAGTCATTAGCTTAACTCGAAAGGATTCTGGTCATTGTGTCAAAGGTTTCCAATTCGAGTGACCGCTGGGACGAAACCAATATAATATGTTATGGTTTCGGGTCTTGGAGAATTAAGGTTTCGCTTTGAACCTCCTAGTAATTCAAAAACACAAAAAAAAGAATACTCAAACCTCCCAGTTGATCTTCTAATCCATTTACTCTTGAGAGTCCCATCAAAGGCTATAGTTAGACTTCGTTGCGTATCGAAACTCTGGTCTTCAATACTTGGTCGTCAAGATTTTACTGAGTTGTTCCTGACCAAGTCTTTGGCTCGTCCACGGATTCTTCTCGCTTTTCGACTTGATGACAAGTTGTTCTTCTCCTCATCCCTTCTGAATCCAAAGTGGGAGGACAAGATATCATCTCCTGTTATTGTCGATCATCAAATCTATTTCCCCAAAAGTTGTTCTTCAGAATATCACCATTTAAATGGATTGATCTGTTCGCTTTGATGTTAAGTCTGAGATATTTAGCTTTATCGACAAGGAGAAAGGCATGTCATTTTCTTCTTGTACTTTCATCAACTACAAAGGTAAACTAGGTCTGGTTTACTGAAGAGGTTTGTTAGAAACACACCATATTGAATTATGTGTGGAAGAGTATAAATACGGATACTCATTAACGCATTGTAGGAATGACTAGTACATGTGATATTGTGTTTTCACCATACTTTTGATCAGACCCTCTCTACGTTTACTACTACAATCTCGACAGGAAAACTTTGACAAGATGAGATCCGAGGATTTAATAAAGAGTTTCAATATCTTAGGGTTCACATCTTTCTAGACTATGCAGAGAATGTGAAGCTAAAATTTATGTAACGTGTAAGGCCTTTGTATTTTCCCTTTTTTGTTGAAACTCTTCTTTTCTTTTGATTGGTTTTTGTCATAAACTTGGGTGTTTGTTAATGAAATTTGACATATCATAATTTCTTGTTTTATTTTAAAGAACCATTCAAATACAGAACACAAAAGTAAAAATCAATTCCAAGAGAGCGTGTGTCATCATTTCATCATCTCTGGCTTCATTGTGAATCTATAATTATTATTAACCAATCATAAGAATAACTTATTATGACTTTAATCAAACTATACATTACACAAAACCTGTAACTATACTAATTAATTTATAAAAAAAATATTAATTAATTAATGCTTTTCTAAAAATATTAATTAATGCATATATTGCAGAATCAGATATTAAACTGGTAACCAAAAAAAAAACTGGTAACGAATGTTTGTACAAGACTAAACATGTTTGGTAAAGACTTTTGTACAAGAATCCTTAACAAGATCATTAGTTTAGATATTCAATTATGTGAATCCCAAGATCTTGTATCTATATATTAATAACTGAATACGAATCACATTCACCAACGGAATATCTGTGGCTTTCATCGTCATGAACTATATGCAAGCCTTGTTGGATAATTTCAGGCTTGTGAAAACTTAAAATACTAATAAGTGTGTAATATATTAATATAAACATAAAAAGAAAATCTAGAAATAGAAAAAAAAAATTTATTTAAATAAATTTGTGTTTTTCTTATTTCACATATTAAAAGGAATTGTCTTCTACTATATATATATAGGTCTACTGGAGAGTTGTTTCATAAGATCTAAGAAAAGCATTCAGATCTTTAGTTTTGAGTAATTTCTAAATCTAATAAAAAAAGTTGTTCTTATAATTTCTTTGTTTCTAGAGAACTTGAATTGATATCAGAGCTTCAGTTAAAAGCTATGATTCCAAGCTTGTGGAAACTTAACATATTAATAAGTGTTTAATATGTTAAGATAAACACAAAAAAAATCTAGAAATAGGAAAAACAAGTTTTCTATTTAGATAAGTTTGTGTTTTCCTTATCCCACATGTTAAAGGGAATTGTCCTTCACTATAAATATAGGTCTAATGGAGAGTTGTTCCATAAGATCTAAGTGAAGTATTTAGAGCTTTAGTTTTGAGTAGTTTCTAAAGCTAATAAAAAATTGTTCTTATAATTTATTTGTTTCTAGAGAACTTGAATTGGTATCAAAGCTTAAGTTAAAAGCTTCGATCAAAGCTTAAAGTTGAAGCTTCGATCCTGGTGGCTGTGAAGCAAGGGTTCACGACATAAGATGGCTGACGTGAATATGGCTCCACGCCCAAAGGACTTTGGATCCGCATCCATCCAATTTCCGATGTTGAACTCGACAAACTATACAGTTTGGTCGATGAAGATGAGGGTGTTACTCAGGGTTCATGATGTGTGGGACACGATAGCTCATGGTTCTGATGATCAAAAGAAGAACGATGTTGCGATTGCTCTTTTGTTTCAGTCAGTTCCCGAGTCATTGATTCTCCACGTGTGAGAACAAACCGCATCAAAAGAGACTGGAATGCCATCAAGTCACGACACCTTGGATCTGATCGTGTAAGGGAGGCAAGACTTCAAATGTTGAAGATGGATGATAGCGATACCGTAGATGATTTTGCGGGAAAGATATCAGGTCTAGCATCCAAGCCAGCCTCGTTGGGAGAAAACATAGAAGAGTCCAAGATGGTTAAGAAGTTCTTGAAGGGTCTTCCAAGCGACAAGTATATCCAGATTGTAGCGTCCTTAGAATAAGTCCTAGACCTCAACTCAATGGGTTTTGAGGATATAGTTGGAAGGTTAAAGGCGTACGAGGAGCGTGTAGGGGAAGAAACTCAAAAAGAAGACCAAGAGAGACTCATGTTTTTAGATAATAATCACCATAGTCAGAGGAGTTATGGAGATTTTTGTGGTAGAGGTAGAGGACGTTATGGAAGAGGCAAAGGTCGAGATGTGTTACACAACCAAAATCATGTGTCACACACGGACGTAAAAAACTCGAAGAAAGATTGATCAAAAAGTGATATGTTGGAGATGTGACAAGCCGGGTCACTATGCAACTGTCTGTCCCGAGAAGTCAGTAAAGAATCAAGAGACTAACCTAAATGAGACACAAAAGGCCGATGCACTCTATGTACACGAGGTGGTTTTCTTAAATGAAGACAAGGTGATTCCAAAAAAAATTGATATCAACAAAGGCAGTGCAAGTGTTTAGTATTTGGATAATGGAGCGAGTAATCACATGACGGGAAATAAAGAATTTTTTTTTACTTTGAATCTCAACACCAAAGGGAAGGTGAAGTTTGGTGATGGATCGTGTGTTGATATAGAAGGAAAAGGGGTTGTTACCTTTGTGTGCAAGACTGGCGAGAAGAAGGCACTCAAAGACATATACTACATACCCGACCTGAAGAACAACATATTGAGTCTTGGTCAAGCAACAAAAAACGAATGTGAGGTTAACATGAAAGATGTCTATTTAACACTCACATATTCGTGTGGCAGGTTGCTTGTACGTGTAACAAGATCTCTAAACCTTCTCTACAAGACCCCGATGGAGATTAGTTATCCGCGGTGTTTACATGTCATGAATGAAGATGCTACATGGAGGTGACATGCTCGACTATGACATATAAGCTATGGCGTGATGAACAACATGGTAAAGAAGGAGATGGTCGTGGGAATGCCGAGTGTGACACACGAAGAAAGCGTGTGTGATGCATGTCTAGCAGGGAAGCAAATTAGACACTCATTCTCGACTAAAACCATGTTTCGTGCGACAAAGCCATTTGAGTTATTACATGGAGATTTGTGTGAACCAATCACACCACCAACGCCAGCAAATAACAAGTATGTCTTTGTCCTGATTGATGATTTCTCCATGTATATGTGGACTATAATTATGAAGGAAAAGAGTGAGGCATTCGATCGGTTCAAAAGGTTTAAAGAAAGTGTAGAGAATCAAATCAGTTCAACCATTAAGACCTTTCACACCGATAGAGGAGGAGAGTTTACCTCAGCTGTGTTCAATCTATTTTGCGAGGAGAATGGAGTTAACAGGCACCTGACCGCGTCTTACACGCCTCAGCAAAACGGTGTTGCAGAGAGGAGAAATCGAACTTTTATGGGAATGACAAGAAGTTTGTTGAAGGCAATGAAGATGCCGAACTAATTATGGCGGGAAGTTGTACGACATTCAACTTACCTCATCAATAGAGTTCCTACAAAAATCTTGAAGGATCAAACGTCATACGAGTGTCTCACATCGAAGAAGCCAAATATCGAGCACTTGAGGATATTCGGCTGTATAGCACATTCGAAGGTTTATGTTACACATCAGAAGAAGTTGGATGAGATATCAAAGTGTGTGCTCAATCTTGGAACTGAGCCAGGTTCCAAAGCATATAAACTCTATGATCCAGTCGCATGGAAGGTGATGGTGAGTAGAGATGTAAAATTCGATGATAAGAAAGCTTGGGATTGGTCGTCTACTACAAACCAAGCTGATTGTGAACCAAGTATGCTTAAGCTTCCACATGAGGGTGATATAAAAGAAGGCAATGATCAATGTGAGGATCATGAATAGGAAGTTATTAAATAAGATAAGGAAGAAGAAGAAGCAGATACTGATCACAATGAAAACCAAGACGGTGGTGGTCAACCGGTGGTGACTAGACACGGCCGAGCCATATCAAAACCAAGATATCTCCATGACTATGTGTTACTTACATATCAAGAAGGTGCAATGCTATTACTCACAGTGGATGGCGAGCCGAAGAATTATCTTGAGGCAGAACACGTGCGAGAATGGGTTGAAGCAATGGTGGCCAAATTGGAGTCTATCACAAGAAACAAGACATGGGAGCTTGTGGATAGACCGGCTGGAGTAAAACCTATAGGGTTAAAGTGGATCTACAAAATCAAGAGAAAGGCAGATGGTACGGTGAACAAATACAAGGCGAGACTTGTAGCAAAAGGCTATATACAAAGACAAGGAATAGATTTTGATGAAGTGTTTGCACCGGTGGCACGACTCGAAACTATTAGGCTCTTAATAGCCCTCACAGCAACAAATGGATGGGAGATTCATTATCTACACGTGAAGACCGCTTTCTTAAATGGAGATCTAAAAGAGACAGTGTATGTGACACAACCCAAAGGTTTTGAAAGGAAGGGAGAAGAAGATCGAGTCAATGTGTTACACAAGGCTTTATATGGGTTACGCCAAGCCCCTAGAGAATGGAATGTAAAACTCGATCAGGTTCTGAAGGAGATGAGTTTTAAGAAGTGCACCAAGGAACCATCAGTGTACCGCAAGAACGAAGGTGGGGACTTTTTGCTGATAGCCATTTACGTTGATGATCTATTTGTGACAGGAACTTCCCTTAAGGTGATTAAGCAATTCAAGGAGGAGATGTCAAAGAAGTTTGAGATGTCAGATCTAGGAAAGCTAACGTATTATCTTGGCATAGAAGTGATTCAAGGAGCAGACGAAATCATGATAAAACACGAAAGGTATGCTCAAGGAATCATGTGTGACACAAAGATGGAAGGGTGTAACGCGACTCATGTACCAATGGAGTCGACTTTGAAGATTTCAAAAGCTGAAGATGAACCAGAGATAAATGCTACGGATTTCAGAAGGGTCATAGGATGTTTGAGGTATCTGCTTCACACACGACCCGACTTGTGTTACGCAGTAGGCGTACTAAGCAGATACATGCACAATTCGAGAAACTCTCATGGACAAGCTACCAAGCACATTCTGCAGTATGTGAAAGGGACAACAAGCTACGGTCTGTTCTTCAAGAGAGATGGGTCAAGGAGTGTCATCGGTTATAGTGACAACAGTCATAACATTGATGTCGATGACGGGAGGAGCACGTCAGGGCATGCATTCTATTATGGTTCATCACTAGTTAATTGGATGTCGCAGAAGCAACAAACGTTGCATTGTCATCATGCGAAGCAGGGGTCATGGCAGCAACATAAGCAGCGAAGCAAGCTCTATGGATCAAGGAATTGTTGAGTGAGATACTAAGTGAAGAAGGCGAGAGAGTCAGACTTAGGATCAACAACAAATCAGTCATTGCTCTAACCAAGAATCCGGTTTCTGTGGAAGAAGTAAGCACATATTTTCAAGATATCATTTCATTCGAGAGTGTGTATGGAGAATGGGCAAATCAAAGTGGAGCATGTGCCGGGCGTTGAGCAGAAGGCCGACATTCTTACCAAGCAATTAGCAAGGATTAAGTTCAAGCAAATGAGGAGATTAATTGGAGTTCAAGAAATTGATCTCCCTAATTCAAGTTGGAATTAAAGGGGTGATTGTTGAATAATTCCAAAATTGTGGAAACTTAACATATTAATAAGTGTTTACTATGTTAAGATAAACACAAAAAGAAAATATAGAAATATGAAAAATAAGTTTTCTATTTAGATAAATTTGTGTTTTTCTTATCCCACTTTTTTAAGAGAATTGTTTTTACTATAAATATAGATCTAATGGAGAGTTGTTTCATAAAATGTAAAAAAAACATTGAGAACTTTACTTTTGAATAGTTTCTAAAACAATAAGAAAAGTTGTTCTTATACTTTTTTTGTTTCAAAATGCAGTACACAACGTAAATATTTAGTCATCACTGGTCGAGAAACATAAATGGACTGGACTTGCTGGAACAGGTGAAATCGAGACTTAATCAGGTACGTAACACTATCCGAAGAGTCAATTTCGAGGACTCAAAGCATTTAAAGAGCAACCAAAAGTTCACATCCTTATGGAATATGAGGTATAGAGAATGTGACAAGTGACAACTATGCAAATGTTAAGTGCTGCATAAACTCGACACTCTTTTTTTCTTAGGCTTTATGTTTCTGAAACTACTCTTTTATTCATGTTCCATTATATAATATGGTTTGTTACCGTTTTACTATAATGCTATTTTGCCAAGTAATAATAAATGTAAAAATACATATACCATTGCAAGAATTTGATTCTAATGTATAGCAACCATAGTTTAATCAATCATCTCTAGTAATGTAGATTCGAATCACACTCTATACGTCACACGTCTCCGTAATACATACCAAATCATGAATTCTTGAATGGAGTCAAGATTAGCTATTATTTCAAACATTGTTGTTATTGCTACCGCTTGAACCAATAACGCATACAACACCTTTCTTCTCTCTACTCAACAGCTTCTTAAGTGATCTTAACCTTGTGAACATCGGCGACTTTGATTCTTCTTCTTCTTCGGTTGTCTCCGGTAAATTCTCACTTGAACTCACTGGAATATCCACCACAACCGCCATGACTTCCTGTGTTATGTTACAGCTATTAGTACTAGTAGATTCATGTTGATGATCATTAGAACCAAGATCTTCAGTAACTATGAGACCTGCACTTCTAACTTGATTGTGATCTCCCCAAACTAGTACATTTGTCGGAAAGTTCTGAGGTTCTGTCGGAAACCCAAGAACAGAGCTCTGATCTTGAGCATGCCCAGACTCAAAGTTCTGATTTTGAGACAACAAACCCTCACTTCCACCATGTCTTGTCTCTTCCACAGAACCAACCGTGTTTCTACAAAGAGGACAAGTGGAATGAGATTGAAACCACATGTCGATGCAATCAACATGAAACCCATGATTACACCCAGGCAAAACCCTAGCTTTGTCCCCGTCAACGAGATGAGAGAGACACACAGCGCACTCTAGCCCGTCTTTGAAGTCACAGGACTTGAAAACAAGGATGGGGATCGAGTGGAGGGTTGTAGAGTCGAGACCCGTGTTGCGAGGAGGATCTTCTTGACCTTGAGCGAAGACGAAACGACGTCGTTGGTTGTTACGGCCGATGACTGTGGAGCCAGGAGTGTCGGGTTGAGTTAGGTTTAGGTTGAGATGGTGTTCTACACGCCACCAGAAGAGCCTAGCGTAGAGATGAAGCAAGAGGAGAAACAGAATCGCCGTGAAAAGTGTGACTATGGCGAAGACGATTACTTTCCCCATCATCTCTTCACCTTCAAAGTTTCTGAAGATGGAAGAACCATTAGAAGCAGATTCTTCGTCCATGTCGTTTGACAAATGGTGAAACCCTACAAACTCAAGACTTTTTTTTTGCGTGGGAAGAAAGGAACAACGAAAGATTATTACATCAAGACAAAGATGGTGAAGAGTAAAGCTTTATTGAAAGTAATGAAGCTTTTATGATGTTAAAGTTTGGTTGGAGTTCCATTAAGTCTTTGAGGAAACTGTCTTTGAAACCATAACTCACGGCAAAATGGCGATGAGAATTAAGACTGGTTCAAGATTTTGAAGAAAGTTGGGACACAAGTCAGTGGAACACGCTTTTGGTTTGTTGACTTGGTTTAGTCAATTTCCTCATCTGATCGCCAGTCAATATCAGACTTCAAATTATAAAATGGTTTACTAATCCAAAACTCAACATACGTTTAGAGTTATACATATAACAATTGTCACTTTACAAACTGGAAGTACAGCCTGATTGAGACCAATACTAAAGATCTAATGAGCAATATGATTTTTATAGGACAATTCTGTTAAATAGACTTTTAAGTTTTTGTCACCAAAATAACCTTGAAATGACTGAAATCACTCTTTTTATTTTGAAATGTTTTATATTTATTTTTTTATTTTTTAAAAAAATTAAATTTATTCCCAAAATCCCACCTCATAGCTCTAAATCCTAAGTCTATATTAGTTAACCACAAAGATAGAAATGCATGTTTACACTCTTTAATAAAGTTTATTTTGATCATTTTTTAGAGTCTATTTTGTGACAAAAAAATTTAGAATTATCCTAGAGTATTTCTATTTTTGTCCGCTTTATGGTAATAATATTGTCGCATAATCTAAGAGCAATGTTGAGATCAGCTTAGGTTTGATAGATTATGTAGTTTTTGTAAGCTCAAGGGTTTGGAGTTTGACGTGTTGGTGCAATGACACAGAGAGAGTGTTAATTGACATGATTCTTTGGAGTATGGCTAGTACATATTCAAGAATGTTGGAGTATGGCATGTTGTTGCTGTGTTACACATGGGAGAAGATGCGTAACACACTTACGTGGAATGAAGAACTAAAACGTAATGACGTGAAGAGTTTTCATTGGCTGATCTTTTTTTGAGTGATTCACAAACTAGAAGATCTTCTTTTCACAAATTGGAAGATTTGGTGATGCTACTTTTAGGAAAAGACATATTGCACAATTAGAAAAATAAAATTGTGGCGATATATAAAAAAGCTTAGACTTAGGATTAGGTCAAGCTTTGAACGTTGTGTTCCCAAAAAAAACACAAAAGGGGTTTTGGAGTTTCAGGAAGTGAATGATTTGCAGAGGTGATCAACAGAGGTTGGTTCACGCAAAGGGTAGATTAAGAATTGGTCCGTCTCAAACCGTGTGTGGTGTTGAGTAATTTGGATTAAACAAGTCTTTGTAAATATTGTTTAAGTGATTCTTAATAAAGAGATAGCTGGTCTTGAATCCTCTGTGTTCTTATAGGTTTCACTTGCTATAGAATTTTCATTTGGTATCAGAGCGGGTCACCTCGTTGGATTTCATATTCACATACATGTTAAGGTCCTGCGGAAGAAGTCTTTGAAACCATGAAAGAATTCATTGCCCTACTGAGTCCCAACATGCTGGATATAGGAAGTTTTAGCCATTGGAAGGCTCGTATGAAACATAGAATCCGTGGAATTGATGGGGATACTTGGATTGTTATTGAGCTAGGATGGACAGCACCTACAATACTCATGAAAGATAAAACATATGCTCCCAAACAGAAAGAGAGATGGACCGAATTTGAAAAGGTTGCATCAAAGTTCAACTCCAAATCACTTACCATGATCTTTTCAACTGTTGATCTGGACCAATTCAAGATTATTCAAGACTGTGAATCAGCAAAAGAGGCATGGGATACACTTATCAATCACTTCAAAGAAGATACAAGTGTAAGAAGAATCATAATCAATCATCTAGCTTCCAAGTTTGAGAATCTACGAATGGAAGCTGATGAACCTATAGCTAGCTTTATCTCTAAGTTAAGCTCAATCGCTAACGAATCTATTGTTCTTGGAAAGAAATACGAAGAGAATAAGCTAGTCAAGAAGTTGTTGAGATGGTTACCTCCACGATTTAAAGCTTACAGATATGTCCTCAATATTACGTGAATACTGATGACATGAAGTTTGATTAACTTGCTGGTATACTCAAGGTACAAGATCTTGAGAAAAACGAGGAGTGTTCAAAAACTCAGAAAGAGTATGGGATTTTTTTGCAGCAAAATCAAAGGAAGAAGATCGAGTTTAATGCATAGAGGATAGTAAGATTCGTATGGTTAGGGGCTTTGAACGTTGTGTTCCCAAAAAAACACAAAAGGGGTTTTGGAGTTTCAGGAAGTGAATGATTTGCAGAGGTGATCAACAGAGGTTGGTTCACGCAAAGGGTAGATTAAGAATTGGTCCGTCTCAAACCGTGTGTGGTGTTGAGTAATTTGGATTAAACAAGTCTTTGTAAATATTGTTTAAGTCATTCTTAATAAAGAGATAGCTGGTCTTGAATCCTCTGTGTTCTTATTGGTTTCACTTGCTATAGAATTTTCATTTGGTATCAGAGCGGGTCACCTCGTTGGATTTCATATTCACATACATGTTAAGGTCCTGCGGAAGAAGTCTTTGAAACCATGAAAGAATTCATTGCCCTACTGAGTTCCAACTTGCTGGATATAGGAAGTTTTAGCCATTGGAAGGCTCGTATGAAACATAGAATCCATGGAATTGATGGGGATACTTGGATTGTTATTGAGCTAGGATGGACAGCACCTACAATACTCATGAAAGATAAAACATATGCTCCCAAACAGAAAGAGAGATGGACAGAATTTGAAAAAGTTGCATCAAAGTTCAACTCCAAAGCACTTACCATGATCTTTTCAACTGTTGATCTGGACCAATTCAAGATTATTCAAGGCTGTGAATCAGCAAAAGAGGCATGTGATACACTTATCAATCACTTCGAAGAAGATACAAGTGTAAGAAGAATCATAATCAATCATCTAGCTTCCAAGTTTGAGAATCTACGAATGGAAGCTGATGAACCTATAGCTAGCTTTATCTCTAAGTTAAGCTCAATCGCTAACGAATCTATTGTTCTTGGAAAGAAATACGAAGAGAAGAAGCTAGTCAAGAAGTTGTTGAGATGGTTACCTCCACGATTTAAAGCTTACAGATATGTCCTCAATATTACGATGAATATTGATGACATGAAGTTTGATTAACTTGCTGGTATACTCAAGGTACAAGATCTTGAGAAAAACGAGGAGTGTTCAAAAACTCAGAAAGGATATGGGATTGTTTTTGCAGCAAAATCAAAGGAAGAAGATCGAGTTCAATGCATAGAGGATAGTAAGATTCGTATGGTTAGGGGCTTCAACAAAATTGTCAAACGAGTTGAGGAGGATCAAAACTCGTCTAGTAATAGATTCTCAAGAAATGAATCAGAGCGTTTCATCAACCAAAGTTCTAAGTCTGATTCAACTAAGGGAAAGAGAGAGAAAAAAATTCAGTGTCAAGAGTTTAAGGGCTTTAGTCATCTTCGCAAGGAAATCCATGTAGCAAAGATAAAAGAGCTTGGTGTATTAAATGAGGGTATTAGACATACAAGAAGTGAGTGTCCAAGCAGTTTGAAGAAAGAAAAATGTATGTTATGCTTTAGTGACACTGAATCTGAAAGTGAGAGAGATGGAGAAGATTTATTGAACAACTTTGTTGCTCTTGTTGGTCAGGATGCAATGGTTGATCATCATTCTAGCTCAGACTCAGAATCAGATTCAGAAAGAGAAAGAGAAGATCTGACTGCTGATCTCAAGTCTGAATATAAAACATTGTTCAATAAATTTGCAGAACTCAGTCATGAAAACCTGCAACTCGTCATAGATAAAGGTATATTGAAGGCGTTAGTCAACATTCTGGAGTTAGAACAGTATGATACAATATCTGAGACAAAATCGAAAGTGACAAAGAATGATGATGAAGACGAGCTTTGGTCTCTTAAGAAAGTTGTCACAGAGCAGAACCGAGTTCAAGAAGGGTTCGATGTAAAGTTTCATCAAATGAAACAGCTGCTGAACCAAGAACTTGAGAAAAGTCAGTTTTTGGAAAGACAACTTACTAAGAACTACAAGAAAATAAGAATGTTGAACACAAGATCAGCAAGTCTGGATCATATCTAATTGGTTGGACAGCCTCCAAAAATCCATTGGGATTTGGGTTATAAAGGCACACTTCACAAGATCAAGATCAAGACAAGGCTGAAGGGATAAAGTTCATCAAAAGTGCACTAAAATCAGATGATAAACCAAAAGATGGAGCACAACAAACTAGCATCTTAGTAGCTGCATAACCATCAAAAGAACTATCAAACATGAAGAAGAAGGTAAATAATGGATGCTTGTTCAATGGAAAGGAATGTCATCAAGGAATTGGTTCTAAGACGGTTAATAAGAATGAGGAAACCAAAGTTGTAAAGCGCTCAATCCCAGTTGTTTCAGTTGAACGGAAGGATGAAACTTAAGCAAACATTGTGACTCCAAAGATACAAAACAAAAAGTTTTAAGGAAGCCAAAGTTGTAAAGTGCTCAATCCCAGTTGTTTCAGTTGAACGACAGGATGAAACTTAAGCAAACATTATGACTCCAAAGATACAAAAAGAATTTTTGTGCTAAGCGAAGGAATGGTTGTCACTTTTGTGGAAAGATTGGACATAGTGTTGCTTATTGTTATGCTCGTAAAAATCAGCTTGAAAGAGCATGGAGGTTAAACTTGTGCTTCATAGAACCCAAGAAGTGTGGACATATGTGGATTTCTAAACAAGATCTCTATCCTAAATTCAGAAGACAGACGAGTCATGAGTTGCACCCTGAAACAGGTGTGTCACACAAGCGTGATGCAGAACACGCTGAAGAAGTTCTCTATAACTTGGCATACATTGTGGTCGAAGAACCAGAGATCAGAAATAAAGCTAGTCAGGAGCTACATTCTAAACATGGTGTGTCACACTTAGGCAGAGAGAAACCTGCTGAAGAGTTTGTTTGCAACTTACCTCAAAGCCATCCTAAAAAGAAAGAAAAGATGAAAGGAGAAAATGCAATTTCAAGTCGTGGTTATCAAGGAGACATTATAGAGCATGTAAAAACAAGAAAAATGCTACCAAAGTGATTGGGCACGTGGATCAGATGAGATCAATCCAAGCTAAAGCCATCGTTGCTAAAACAGAGAGTTTGTCTCAGAAAGATGTAACACACTTAGACAAGAGTGTTACACACGAGAGTATAAGTGGAGCTTCCTTTACCTAACTACCAGGTAATCAAAACTCGATCCTACCGTTGACTTATGTATCCCATGGCATACCACTTCAGGAATATCACACCCACTGTTTTGTCGAACAAATCAGCTACCATGTGAAAGGTATCCCTAAGCTCATGTTGCATTACTCTTGTGACACTAACATGTTGATGGCAAGAGCTCGCGATGTTAATCAAACTTTCTATGTGGATGAAAACATGAGTAACAAGGCGTCAATCAGCCTTTATGAACTTGAATACACAGACTTGAGAAATTTATTTACCTATCTCTTGAGGAAGAGGTCGACACTCATTGATTCTGGTATTTCCCGTGACCCTCTTAAAGTTCACTACAATAACTTGAATGTCATTTGCGTAACCATGAATCATGTTCAACTATCATTGACTGAGCTAGTAGATATTAGACATCATCTTGTTAGAGAATTTATTGAGGAAAAACTTGTTGTCATTGAACATGTTGACTTAGTTACCAAACTACCTGAATTCAATGGCTTTTTGTGTATGCAATTAGGCCTGGGATTTTTATCCAATACCGAATACCCGACCCGGTACCGACCGATTTTAACCGGTTCGGATCGGTTACGGTATTGTTTAATTTAACCGATGGATAATATTATTAAAACCCATGGATTTCGGGTCGGTTCTGGTTTTTACCCGAGTTGGCTCGGATACCCAATTAAACCCGAATTTAATTACCCCGACATAACCGTTATGCGTGATTGCCTTAAACCTATTGTCAGTCTCGAGTCGAGACAATCCCCAATTTCCCAAATGACGAACCCTAACTTCTCTCTTTTCGATTCGTATTCTCTATAGCATTCGAGATCGTGAATCGTAAAGGTCTCTTCTCTATACAGATATAAAGCAACCAATTTTATCTTAAAGCTTCAAAGCTGGATCCAATACTAAGCAACGATCGTCTCTTCTCTCCACCGTCTGCATCTTCGATAGTTCAGTCGGAGGTAAGCAACGATCGCCTTTGCGATAGTTTGATTCCTTTTTTGTATTATATTGCATCTTTGATATTTTTTTGTGATTGTTTGATTCCTTTTTTGCGATTGTAACTTAATTGTTTACTTATGTATGTGTTTGTAGATGGGTTCTTCTTCTACCAATGAGCAAACTGAGATGGATCATGAATCAACGGATGAAGAATTATCACCAGATAAAGTTGGACCTTCTGGTGAAGGGTCGAGGAAAAGGACGAGGTCTGATGTTTGGGAGCATTTGAGCAGGCTACCAACCAACTACGACAGATGTAAATGCCGCTATTGTGGAAAAGAGATGAGCTGTCCAACCAAGTCAGGGACCACCAATCTGAGGAAGCATCTCAGTAACTGTAGAACATTCTTGGCGTGGAAGGCTGCAAACAAGTCAAAAACCCAGTCCCAGTTAGCTACGGATGAAGAAGGCAACATGACTGTTGGTAGGGTGGATGACCGAGTGTTCAAAGATGCTACCAATGAGATGATAGTCTTAGCCGAGTTACCATTTAACTTTGTGAAAAGCTTGGCGTGGAAACACTTCTGCAACAAAGTGAAGCTGCAGCCGCCTGTATGTAGGAAAACATGCACAAAGGAGATTGCGGCTATGTATATGAAGAGAAAAGCTGAAATGAAGAAAGTTCTTGGACAGAACAAGCAAAGACTCTCTCTGACAACAGACATATGGACTGCTCCTTACACTGGCGCTAGTTACATGGTAATTACTACTCATTTTATTGATTCAAGTTGGAAGCTGAGAAAGATGATCATAGGGTTTAAAAATGTGGATGATCACAAAGGGTCTACGATTGCGAGAGTTCTTGTGGATTGTTTAGCAGAGTGGGTGATTAAAAGAGTGTTCTGCATCACAGTTGATAATGCCACATCTAGCACGTCAGCCATGAAGAGGTTCAAGGAAGAATTCATCACCCAAGGAGAAGATGCACTGGTTCTGAATGGTGAATTCTTGCACATTAGGTGTGCGACACATATCATCAATCTGATTGTCAAGGAAGGGTTGAGTGAGGTGGATGATAGCGTGAATGCCATTCGGAATGGTATTCAGTACGTGAGGTCTTCAACCAACAGACAGAAATCTTTCGAGTTTCGAGTTGATACGGGAAAGATGAGAAGAGGAAGCCTTCCATTAGATGTGAAGACACGGTGGAACTCGACGTATCTGATGCTCGACCAAGCAATCAAATTCAGGGCAGCTTTCGAGAAGATGGAGGCTGAGGACAAACCGTACAATGATTACTTCTTGGAGCTTGAAAATGGGAAGAAGAGGATTGGACCGGCTTATACAAGAGACTGGGAAGAAGCTGAGAGGTTATTACACTTTCTTATCATCTTTTACAATTCAACTTTGATGCTCTCGGCTACAAAGGGGATTACGTCGCACAAGATCTACAATGAGATTGTCACCATCACGAGCAATATCAGCAAGATAAGCGCTGCACCAGGAGCTGATCACACATTACAGGTTAATGCTTTGATGATGATGGGGAAACTAAAGAAGTACTGGGATCCTTTTACAGAAGTTGCTGAGATCGAGAGCAATAAGTCTAACAAGTATAAGATGAATAAGCTGCTGATTGTTGCCTCTGTTTTTGATCCTAGAAAGAAGACAAACTTTGCTAATCTCTGTTTTGAGAAGCTCTATGGGAAAGATAGCCTCGAGTATACTCTGCTTTCTGAATCAGTTATGGATATCTTGAAGCGCTTATATGATGAGTACAGTGTTGGATACAGCACAAGTGGTGGAGGATCAGGTGGCTCACAGTCTCAAGGAGGATCATCTTCACAGTCGCAATGCAGTGGTGCTGCTGCAGTTCTCCAGAGTCAAATCATAGGCAATGGGATCGGGTATGAGAGAATGGATAATCTGTACGAGGAGCTTGTCGAAGAAACAGGTACACAAGATTCTAGTAATGAGTTAGAAGTGTATTTGAAAGAGAAAGTAGAGGTTACAAAAGGTGGTAATGGACTTGGAACCGAGTATGATGTTTTATCATGGTGGAGAAGAAACAGTGTGAAGTTCCCGATCTTGTCTCAGATAGCTGCTGATATTCTTGCCGTTCAAGCTTCATCTGTAGCATCAGAAAGTGCGTTTAGCACTAGTGGGAGAGTCTTGGATCCATATAGGAGCTGCTTGACACACTTTATGGTCGAGGTATTGGTCTGCACTGAACAATGGTTGAAATCGGAGATTCACATAAATGAGAAAGGCATTGTTACGATAGAGCAGATACTATCTGATGTGGAGCAACAAGATGATCTTCTCAGAGGTATGATTCACCTCTTTTGAGCTCTTTATAATATGATATTATGATCTTGATGTTTTGAGTTGAGTTATATTTATATATGGAACACTTATATGTTTTGTTTTCTTTTTTTCTCTAGAGTTTGAAACTGGATGCATTGTGGAATAAGGAGTCGAGTGGGAGTAGAGTACGGACGAGTGAGAGACTGAGATTGACTATCTTATTTTCAGTTTCAGTTTGGTGATTGAACTTGAAACTATGTTTTATTTTTCTGTCTTTCATTATCAGTTTGGTGTTTGAACTTTGAACTATGTTCCATTTTCATTTTGATTTTGTGTTCTTGTTTAAGTCTTGAAGTACTTTGTGTTTGACATTTAAGCTAATGAGTTTGGTTTCAAATTCTGGTTTACTTTGGGTATTATTATGATTTCGGGTACTATGTGAACCGAACCGATGTCGGGTTGCGATTTCGGGTACTTTTATATCCGAACCGTTAAGTAACCAAAATGTTCGGATTGAATTTGACTACTTTTATTGAAAAACCGATCCGATCCGAAACCGGTGGGTACCGAACCGAAACCGAACCGTATGTCTTCTAAGTACCTATTGGGTACAAATTTTAAATAACCAAAATACCGATACCCGATCGGGTCCTACCCGAAACCGACCCGAATACCCGAAATCCCAGGCCTATATGCAATAAGCTCTTGAAATCTATGATCTCTAGTTTTTTTTTTGTCTTTGAGAGAAAGTCATGTGAATAGCTGGAATCACATATTGAGTTACACCAACTAAAACCTCTTGTCGGCATGTTTTGTCCATGTTAACTACTGAAGCTACAATGACTGAGTCTGATCATAATAGTTCACCCAAAGAAAGGCATTTATCTCGGAACAGGATGCAACATATTTTTATTCTGGCGTTGATCACTGTCTGGATTGAACAAAGTAACACGAGAGGGGGTGAGTGTAACACATGCAGATGGTTTTAAAAAATGTGTTCAAAAGTGTGTCTTGCAAAGAACAAGAGGTGTTATATAGTGAAAAGAAAAGGTGAATAAGGCCCAGTGTGATAGACACTCGATTTGAATCAGGATGCAACACATTTTGGATTTGACATCGATCACTGTCTTGATTGGGCAGAGATTATTCTTGACAAGATGATCCTCTGAAAATAATCTGAACTTCCAAAACACTACCGAAGAGGAAGAGGTATGAACACAAGATACCCCATCAGGGCTCCTGAAAACGTGTATTCATGATCTCAGTCATTGTGGAATTGGTTAGTTACTCGACAAAGAAACTTCAAATAGTTACTCGACTGAGAAATAGCTACAGTTTGCGATGAAAAGTTGATTTCTTTAATCGTCTTTTGTGATAAAAATATGTGATGAGGTTGATGTTGATCTATCTTACTGACACATGGAAGTTATCAAAACTCAATATTGTCAATCTATTTAAGTTGATTGTCTCAGATGTACATGCTAGGTGATTTATCATGGGATCCTTATTTATTCTCTGCAAATGTGTCGAACTCAACTTGCCAAGTCTTTTCCACTTTATTGTCTAAGTGAATTTGAATCTCTGTTTTGTAAAAGTGAACACTTTGATTTTAGACTGTCTTTATGGTCGAGTGTGTTTCTACTAACATGATCTGTTGAGTGAATCGTATAAGGTTCTTCTTTGTTCCTGTGAGAGATAGCCAACACAATTTTGTGTCAAATTCTGTAAAAGACAAGAATTATTCGACTTCAGGTAAATGTCTGAGAACAAATTAGTTTTATCAGAATATGCAATCAAGTAAGATAGGTATGGTCACAAACAGGGGGAGAACATGCTTGAGAGTTGAATAACTCACGTATTGCTTATATGACTGATGGTTTAGTGAACCTGTGAATTATCTTGCTTCCGCGCTTCACTGGTTTTGTGTCTGAGTTGATGTATTCAGGATGCTTACGTTGACATACTCAGATAAAAAGGGTGAGAATATAAGATCAAGGATTTGAAGCTTGACGTGTTGGTGCAATGACACAGAGGGAGTGTTGATTGACATGGTTCTTTGGAGTATGGCTCGTACATATTCAAGAATGTTGGAGTTTGGCGTGTTGTTGTTTTGTTACACATGGAAGAAGATGTGTAACACACCTACATGGAATGAAGAACTAAAACGTGGTGACGTGGAGAGTTTTCATTGACCAATGTTGTTTGGACGTGATTCACAAACTAGAAGATCCTCATATCACAAATTGGAAGATTTGGTGATGCTACTTTTTAGGAAAAGACAACTTCACAATTGGAAAAGATATTGTGGCAATATATAAAAAAAAAGCTTAGACTTAGGATTAGGTCAAGCTTTGAACGTTGTATTCTCACAAAACACACAAAAAGGGTTTTGGAATTTCAGGAAGTGAGTGCTTTGCAGAGGCGATCAACAAGGGTTGGTTCACGCAAAGGATAGATTAAAAATTGGTTCGTCTCAAACCGTATGTGGTGTTGGGTAATTTGGATTAAACAAGTATTTGTAAAGATAGTTTAAGTGATTTTTAATAAAGAGATAGTTGATCTCGAATCTTATGTGTTCTTATTGGTTTCACTTGCTATAGACTTTTCAGTTTTTGTTTTTAACATCAACAAGTGTCTATTAGGAGTCATTGAGACAAAGACAACTCTAAAAGAGAGTAATAAAGAGTCTTAAACATGTGTTCAAACAAAAAAAAAAAAGAGAATCTTAAACAAAGGCTAAAAAGAAGAATTGAGATGAAGAAAGTGTTGACTTATCTTTCATCTCTCTTTCAATCCTGCTCTTGTAGGGAGCAAACCAAACACATCAAGAACTTCCATATCTACCAAATACTTGTCGCAAAAGCGTTTACTCAACTCTTCTCTCCACTCTTAACTTCGTAACCCCAAGTGCTTCAAGTATCTGTATAGAACGTCGAAGGAAACGGCCGTGCAAGTGTGGCTGATGTGACTCAAATTGTAAGCTCTGATTCCACACACATACATTCCCTCGCCGGGACTGATCGGTCTAAGAACTTCTTTCTTCTGCTGCGTCATCATGTTGTACATCTTCAACTCCATCTTATTCGCCTCCATATCTCTCACACTGGTCCGCCAAGCTTGAGAAACCCTCGATAAATATATACAACGATATAAAATATATATCGTATATTCTGCTTACATGATAAAAGTCTAGTTTCTTATACGTTAGTTAGAGATAAGTCTAGTTTCCTATTCGATAGATTTTCCAGTTAGAACTAATGTACTTTTTAAAAATTTAAATTGAAATCAATACAATGTATGCTATTAAAAAACAGAAACATTTCTGTTTTTGTTTTTTAATGTTAATGAAAATGTTAATTTTTCCAAAAATACTCCGAAATTTACAAAAGACATTTAATTTTCATTCATAGCAATTTTAAGGGTGATTGGTTGGGTTATAGTAACTAACTTTAGCTTTAATTTTCACTTACAACCTTTAATATTACCAATCATGCTTTATGTAATTATTAAAACTACAGCCAAAAAAATAATTAAAAATTATAAAAACCTTATTTTCTAAAGCAACAGTTTTTAGTTGTAGGAAAAATATTGCTATAAGCGGATCTCCAATGTAAAATTCTTTTTTTCTCCAAAATATAATAAAATAGAATATATGCTTTAACCCTACTTCATTTTTCACTTCATAATGGAGTGATGAACAAACGAAAAGTAGATTATGGAATGGGAAATGAAGTAGGGTTGAAGTGTTGTTTACTCAATACTCTTTTTTACTCCATTTTAGAGTAAAAATGAAGTTGAGTTGGAGATACTCTAACAATAAATTTTAAAACTACATCCTTCACAGCTAAAAATAATCATACATACTAAATTTTACAGTAACTTTTCTATAGTTACAACTCAACCAATCACTCCCTTTGTCTTTTAAATTTTGGATTTAAAACTATACATACTCATTAATTTAATTAATTGCATTTATGATCTATTAAAAAATTATTCCAGTAATCATAAATTTAATTTTATTAATAGGTATAAATTCATTGTATGCTTATAAATGGAATGAATAAATTATCTATATTAAAATGGTAATGGTATTGATCATTACAAAACCTATTAATTAAAATGCATAACATAAATACAATGCATTTATTTTATATGAAAATCAAATTTTTTATTCATTTTTATGTACAATTATAAAGTTTTTGAGAAGTTTAATCAATTTTAAAAATATATATATTATTAGATTTTTTCTGATTTTTGCCGTATCAACTTATGTCGGTTCACGGGTTAATAGCGGAATTTTCATTAAATTCAAATTTTGTGGAAACATATCAGTTGGTAGAAAACCCTGATATACATGATAAACATAAGCCAACCTCTATTATATACGCCAACCAGTTTACCGGCTCAACTCAGGTCCATATCATATATGAAAACACTGCTTATATCTTAATTCTATAAACCACATATGTATCCACACTAAAAGGTGTTAAATAATTTGTAAATATAAAATGCATACTTTACACCATTTAAATGTAGATGCACTATTAGTCCTCAACATTCGGTTTCAAGAACATATCAAAATCTAGTATCAAA
Organism: Moricandia arvensis; assembly: GCA_905132765.1. Lineage (NCBI taxonomy): Eukaryota > Viridiplantae > Streptophyta > Magnoliopsida > Brassicales > Brassicaceae > Moricandia > Moricandia arvensis. Next base: position 61,935 of record CAJHQP010002244.1, read on the forward strand.
TTCAAGGTATAAAATCATCTTTTGTAAACAATTCTTCCTCTAATAGACTAGTTATCTATAAAATCTTGTTGGACAAAAAAATAATACAATTGGTACGTTTATCAAACTGGAAACTGCTTCTCTCAAGCATAATGAGACCAAAGAAGCAAAACTTTGAATCACTAATTGAACAATATGATGATTTTTTTTTCTCTGCTAAATCGCTACAACAAGTTAACAAGACAAGTTTAGGCTGCTTCTGTGACTTCTACGAGCCTCCCACGAACCCACTTCTTGGTTACATTTCCTGACTCCAAAGACTCAGCCTTTTCTTCCATTCCGTGGTACACGCTTGTACCATTTGGAAGATGAGGACTCTCTATAAGCTTGACAGCTCCGTTAGACTCTGGTGGTGGATGGACTCTGGTTCCGTTTGGTTGCTTATCAGAAACCAACTGCTTTGTAGTAATTTCTGTGTTGAATGTCTGCAAATCGCTAGGCTTCATGTTCAAGTGAAGACTCTCTCCGTTGATGGTGAAAGTGTATGTTCCGTTAACATCTCCTGGTTGTTCTTGATCAGTTGTGTATTCGGTCTCGGATTCAGTGCCTACATCAAGAAGACTATTACTAGGCTGAGGTGAAGTCCCATCCTCATCTGAAGCTACATGCCTCATTTCTATAGACTCAATCAGTTGTGTTGCTTCTGCTATGAGCTTTTTACTCTCTAGCAAAGATGCTTGAGCAACAGGGCTTGTCATAGCAGCAATCTCAAGGACTCTGGCAGCTTTCTCAGCTTCCGAGATCAAAAGCCTGAGAAGAAAAGAAAAGAAAAGGTTAGTTTTTGTTACAAATACAAACAGAGATGTGTTAACAGTACTAACCTTGCTTGTTCCACAGCATCCATCTTCTTAGATTCTTCTGCAACTCTTTTTGCTCTGATGCTTTTTATCATTTCCAGTTTAGAACTTGCTAAAGGATCTTTATACACAGGTGTTCTGCGCTTCCGTACTTTCACCACTTTAACTTTGATTTGCCTTTCGGTATCTGAATCTCTTGTAGTTTTATTCGTAGGATTCTTCTTTCTAGGCTCTGCATTGCCACTTGGTCTTCTACGTCGCCTCTCGCCGCCTTCAGGTATACCGTGATACTTTGCCAAGCCAGAGCAGACCCTTTCACGGTAAGACTAACCAGAGAAACCAAACCAAACCGAGTTATACATATATGTAAGAACAAGACATCAACACAAGTTGAGTTGATCAAATGTACAAGACTAACTTACTGGATCAGCCCATTTAGCAGCTATTGCTTCTGCGATTTTCCTTCTTTGTTCAGGAGACTTTGGTGCTCTTCTGTTGCTTTTAGCTCCTCTAACGGCTTTCCTCTGCTCTACACTTTCCAGCCATTCCAGTTGATTCTGCTGATCCATGATCTTGTAAGAATCCCACTCAAACTCTTGTTCGTCTGTATATCCTTTTCTAGCAGCTTCTGCTAACAAGTTTTGCCACTCGAAATGACATGTCTCCTGCACTTTTCTCATCTCCTTCCGCTTTGCCCATCGCATCCGCACTCCCTCCCCAATCTTCAACCGTGTCTCCTTGCTGTACAAATCATGCAAGTTAAACCAGAAGCTCCATCAAGTAAAAAGGCACAAAACAACACAACAATACTTACTTTTGCGCGTGCCCGAGATTTGCTAACTTTATCTTGATCTGCCAAATGAATAAGGCACAAAAGATTCTATGAGGGACTGAAAAAAAAAATCTGATGCATAGAGCAAACATAAACGCCCTAACGCAACATAAGTTACCTCAAGACTAGAGTAACACAAGGGTCGAATCTTTATAGGTACAACTCTCACTAGCGTTACTATGGCCAACTTCTCTAAGAAGACATATATAAACATTCTTACATGACATCACCTTTGGGTTTTGCATTGCAATCTTTGTCCTTTCTCTAATCTTCTGTAGCGTCTCTGCATAAACGCAAAAGAAAAAACAATATATTATAAGCAAGTTCAGATAGCTTGCTGATGATATTTCAAAGCAAAAAACTACCCACCAGGACTATGCTTCCTGCCTTTGTTCCAGGGAGTGTTCCCTCTATTTGCTTTGGAGATTCTCATCCTCCTCAACCTTTCTCTGTCATCCACCTCTTCTCCATCATCAGAACTTCCATTTTGACCATCAGAGGGTTTTGAAGCATCAGAAGAAGACAAGAAATAGCTTTGCTCGTGTTCTTTCTGAGCAGGATATTTGGTTTCAAGAGTGGCCACTGCAGTAATAAGGACTTTGCCTCTTCGTACATGAATATGACCCGTGTAAAACTTCAAATTCTTGGAGAAACGGGATTGAATCCATGGATTAGGTAGAGTTTTAGCATAGATACTACTCTGAGCCCCCAATGGAACAAGATGAGCTTGCATGGAGGGTTGGATAGTAGCAATATCTGCACGATTAAGCATGTCAAAAGAAAATACACAGTGAAAACGCAGATGTGTTTCACAGATATTTATGAGATCAAAGCAATAGTCTTTTAATCATAACAATCCAGCAACTTTGCATATGTTAAAAAGGCTTATCTTTTGTTAAGACCCAAGACTGCAAATGCAATGAATTGTCACTCAAGAACTATACTCAATAGCCAAGAAACAAAACTGAGAATGTAAAGAGAGTCTCTAAATCCTGAAAATTTACCAGAAGGGTTACCTAAAGAAGGCATTGGGAGCTCATTCAGCTCAGGAAAACGACAAAAGGGAGAAACTTGAAACTCTCTTGTCTTTGCGACACGACCAGAATGTATTGTAAGATTATACGAAACAATACATTAGTAAGAGATTTATGTTCCTCTGCTGAATGGAGAGGCGCGGGGTTTTAAGTCCGAGAAGAAGGATAAGCCACACAAATAGCAAACTTCATCGGCGACAAAAGAGACGGTGGATAACGCGACCCGGTGTTTTTTAAAAATAATCCGACCCGTTTCGTACAAGATCGGGCTAAATGGGCCTTCACTTTTGTTTAGACATAAACGACGACGTATCAGTTTTGCGGTGGAGGGCAAGCAGGAGTCATTAACGGCCACGTAATGTCATCCGGGTTGTTATTTTATGTTACCAGTTACCCGACGACTAATTAAATTTGTCTTTTACAGTAAAGGGCGCCGTGTTATTGACATCTTTAAATGTATGATTTTTTTTTTCATCAAAAAGTTATTCTATTACTCAAACATGACGTAGTCTAGATAATCAAACTAGAATATAACAACCAAAATAACAAAATTTACGATAAAAGAAACAAGATGTCCTAACTAAGGAATCGTCTATTCCATTTTGCATCTGTGGAATGTAAGAGATCTTGAATTCTGGTAGCAATAGTTGAATCGTCTTGATAGCTTCTAGTTCGGTAGCAAAGCTTGGCCACTCTTGAGGATTACGTAGCATTGCAATCACGTCCTTACAGTCTGTCCCAAAGTTTTGACATGTCAAATGTTGGACGATACATGCCATTTCAATGCCTCCAACTCCGTGTGCAACGCTGCTTCCCATCAATTGCGTCTTCTCGTGGTCATCCTTACAGATCCATCCACATCCAGTGAATTACGAATCGGAGGTCCACGACCCATCAATCATACATATATCATGTAAGCGTTAGATTCAGGAGTCATCTAAGGAGGACTCATGTTGTGGTAAAGATACTAACTCATTTGCAATATACCAAGCCTGACATTCGTTTTCGGCATGTCTGACTAGTTCCAAGGGATCTCTATCAATTTCTCTAAAGAGGTTATCATTTCGAGCTTTCCAAATATACCATATTATCCATGGGGGAGTCCCTGTCCAGAGACGAGTCCTCAAGTCTATCCCTCCTCCAGACCAAATAGTCCATATTTGTATAGATGTTCGACGTCGGAAAGATGGTTGGACTAGACGGTATCCTAGATAAAGACCATACTTGTAATGCTGGTGGGCATTCAAAAATCGCATGAGTCACAGATTCATCCGATTCTCCACATCTTGGACAATAGTTATCGTATCTCATGTGTCGGTAGTCGAGATTCCATGTCACCGCCACCTAACCTGATATTAATTGCCAAATAAGATGGCACATTTTTTAGGGGCTTTTATTATCAAACCAAAGGCTTGCAATTTTGTGATACTCGGTTCATTTATCTCCTTGTCCACTCTAGATTTTAAAATATTACGTGCCACCCAGTACTCAGATTTAACCGTATACTGCCCATTTTTTGTATAGGTCCAAGAAAAAGTATCCCTCCTATGAGTTGGGCTTATGGCCAAACTCCGGATCAACGAAATATTCTCTGGGAAAATATAATTTGCTAGGCGTCCACTGTCTCATTCCTTAAGGTTTTCATCTATTAAGTTACTGACAGTCATCAACGGATGCATCACCGGTACTGCTGGTCTAGCTGGTCTCGCTGGCACCGTAGGGATCCATGGATCCTCTCAAATCTTCACTTCATATCCCGAATGAACCTTGTTCCTGATACCTAAAAACAATAACTCTCTTGCAGCCGAAATGCTATTCCACAAAAAAAATGTAGGATGTTAAAATTGGAAAATTCACCCTATTTACAATTCATATCCGTTTAGACTCATTAAAAATAATTTTATCAGAGGTATTTGTTTAGATCCGTAAATTTTATATTGACCAATTTAAACTTGTTTAGACCTAATTAAAATGATATATAATTTCATGTTTTTAATATTTGGAATAGAAGTTTCTTTTAAATAATAAAAGATTTTGAATATTAATTATGGAAAAAGGTATAAATTTCTTTTAAAATCACAAAGTAGAGTTTTTCGCCAAAATATACGAAATATGTTTTTATACTAGAACCACACAATTACATTTCTTCGCTAAACTGCAAAATTGGATTTTTCTGTTAAAACCACATAATCAAATTTTTTTGCCAAAACCATAAAATCATGTTCCTATCAAAACTGTAAAATTATTTTTTTCGCCAAAACCACACCATTAGTTTTTTTTCTCCAAAACCTCAATATCATGTTTCCTCGCAAAATTGAAAAATTAGATTTTTCTACCAAAACTTCAAAATCAAATTTTCTCGTTAAAATCGTAAAATCATGTTTTTCACCAAAACCACAAAATCATTTTTTCTCTAAAACCGCATAACCGAGTTTTCTCACCAAATTCTCACTAACACTTACTGCCAAAATTGGAAAATATGATTTGTTTGTGCTAATGTTGAGATGGGTGGTCATGTCACATGGGCTTGATGCCCGCGGGCTTTAACGGGCATATACTAAATGAGCAGAGCCCGTATCCATTTATTTATATAGATAGATTTAACGGATTTATACAGGGTTGACCTTTTATGAGCGTTTATTAAACTGTTGTGTCCGCGAATAAAAGGGTGCTTGTTTATTTATTTTTTCAAAATACATAAAATGACGTTGTATTATCATTATTCATTAGGTTTCCTTTGATTTCTCTCTCCTTTACAAAGCCTCAATCTTCGTTCGCTTTCCCTTTGCCGGTTTAGATCCTAGTTTGGGAGATACAGCCTCCCTAAGTTAACCAACGAAGCACTCTACTTACTTTCTTTCTTTAGCTACCAATCTCTTTCTCTCCAGGTTTGCCTCGGATCCATCTACTTTTCCTAGTGATTCTCCATGCGTCTTTTCTTCATATTTGGGTGTTTGCTTTTTTATTGGTCTCGATAGGTATGGTTCAAAAGTTTTAAACTTTCTTCAATTCATATGAATTTGATTAGCTTTTCTGTTGATACATACCGATGGATATCTGTTGATACAACAGTATGTTCATTTGTTTATAATTAATAGAAGAACATAAGACCAACTTCAAACTGATTTAAAAGTTTTTTGGTTTCATGCTCGTAAACACTAGCTACTTAATTAAATACAGCTATTTCAACTAAAACGTTAGCTGAGTTTAATCTTTTTGTATCCCAATATGTGTTTCTAAGACCTCCAAGTCTCTGTAGTTTCTCAATAGGATTGTCTTCAAGCTCTGTTGTTTTTATTTGTTTGTATGTTGTATTGACTTTAGACTGTTTCTATTCCATAACTAACTGTGTTTGTTTGAATTAAATTTCTATAATTTGGAGGAATTGTTTGAGTGGTTTGTCTATAATATTGGATCAACCATATGCCTTTAAACTCATTCTCTCCAGAACATCATTGAAGACAGATATTAATGCTTGTTTTCCTCTCATTAGCAATGGAGTCTCTTTGGTTTGGCATTTGAGTTTGGTGGGTTTATGTATTTTGATATTAACCAGTAACTAACAAATGAACAAATTATTTTTTGTTTTAATTTTTTTATTTAACATTTTTTGTGTATTTGCAGGATGGATTTAGAGTCTCTCAATACAATAGCAATTCTTGATGCTCAAATGGATTACATGGACATGAATGAAGAAGATGCTTTGAATGAGGAAAATGCAAGGGAGAAAAAAAAATGCAAAAAACAGAACAAAGTGACACAAAAGCTGCTGAAAAACCTCAAGCGACACAACCACGTAAGAGACATTTAACTTCTAAAGCTTGGAAAGATTTTACATCAGTTGGGTTTTAAAGCGATGGCAAGGAAAGAGGTCAGTGTAACCATTGTGGTAAAAAACTAGTGATCAATACTATAACACATGGAACACATCACTTGATTCGTCATTTAGTAACTTGCCCAGAAATGCCTAAAAAGGTAGATAGGCATGCTTATGATCATAAGTTTGATAGAGAGATGACTAGCGAGATTATAATCTATCATGATTTTCACTTTAGATATGCTGAGTATGAAAAGGTTAGAGCAAGAAGCTTATATCTCAATCCGGATTGCCAATCTATCTGTAGACAAACCGCTGCTGCTGATGTGTTTAGCAGGTATGAGATATAAAGAGAAAAGATTAGAGATGTGTTTGCAAAGCATCAGGGCTGAATTTGTTTTACTTCAGATTTATGGCTAGCTCGGCCCACTACCAAGAGTTATCTATGTCTAACTACCCTTTTCATTGATGATAACTGGAAACTGAATAGTAAGATTTTAGCCTTTTGTGTTCTGAAGTGTCCACACACTGGTGAATAGATTGCTAGTATGATTCTTGGGTGTTTGAAGGGTTGGATTTTAGAGAGACAAAAAGTGTTTTCTATCACTTTGGATAACGCTAGCAACAATGGTAGTATGCAGAGAATTCTTAAAGGGCAACTTCAGATGATGAGTGGTAGTGGTTTCCTATGTGATGGAAAGTTTATGCATGTTAGATTTTGTGCTCATATATTGAATCTTATAGTGAAAGAAGGTTTAGAGTTAGCAAAGGATCTATTGCATGACATTAGGGAAAGTGTCAGATATGTAAAAGCTTCTCAGCAAAGAATACAGTCTTTTGCAGCTTGTGTTGAGAGAGTTGGAATCAAGAGTGGAGCAGGTTTATCTCTTGATGATGGAACTCCACATACGAGACGCTTGTCCGAGCATTGAAGTTTAGAGAAGATTTTGAAAGCATGGCGTCTTTTGACGCACATTCTAGGTCACTGCCTTTAGAGGCTTCCTGGAATCAAGGGGTTAAGATATGCGAGTTGTTGATGCCTTTTAGTCAGATTACTATATACTTTTCAGGTTCTAAGTACTCTACTTCTAACTTGTATTTCACACAAGTGTGGAGGATAGAAAGGTTGTTGAAGAAATTTGCTAGATGTGATGATGCTAGAATAAGATAAATGGTTCAGCGGATGCAAGATAAGTTTGATAAGTGCTGGGAGGATTACAATATTTGGTTATGGGAGTTGTCTTAGATCCGAGACTGAAAATTGAGGTTCTTGAAAAAGATTATGAATCTTTAGATCCTACTACTTCTGAGTTAAAGATTCAAGTACTTAATGATAACTTGGAAATGTTCTACATAGACTATCACCAACTCCATGTGAGATAGTCAATGAATCCCCACTTGAAGAAGATTTTGACAATGTAAGTATAGCATAAAATTATAAAATTTCATAAGCATAGTATTGTTATTGGTAAATTGATATGAATCTTCATTGTATAGGATATTTTGAGTTAGAAAGAAGCATTGCAGCTGGTGTGGGCAACCCTAAGACACATTTGGAAATCCATTTGGAGGAGCAAGAGTAAACAGGAAAGATTTTCCAGAATTGGATGTTTTGGGTTATTGGAAGGACAATCATCATCGACTTAGTGACTTGGTTGATATGGCGCGTGATTTGCTTACCATTCCTATTACTACAGTTGCCTCTGAGTCGGCCTTTAGTATTGGAGGTAGAGTTTTGAATCCATACCGAAACTGGCTGCTACCAGAAAATGTTCAAGCTTTGCTTTGCGCACGCAATTAACTTCGAGGATTTGTAGACTTTGAAGGTATTTTCAGAAATTTACAAAAACATTTTTATAGTTAAATAATTCTTTGACTAACTTACATTTTAAATTATAGGTACCATCGAAGATACTTGTGGCATTGAAGATGTCAGAAAAACAGCAAGTAATTCAGGAGTTGAAAGTTCAAGGTCAGGAAAATCAAACATGCAATGAGAAAGTTCAAAGTCAGGTAACCAATAAACTCGGTTTAATAGCCATTTTATTTAAAGTGAGTTTGTAAGATTTGCTCATTTTGCTCGCGGTTAAAAGCTTTTTTCTCACCTCAAAGTTTCGAACCATTATGGCAACTAGAGATTTTACCCGGGCTACGCCCGGGATTTTACAATTATATTATAATATGCATATATATTAAAATTGATTGGCAATAATGCTAGAAAAGTTAATTGTTTTGTAAATTTGAAATGTTAAAACTCATGGTTTGTTTTGTGTTTTATTATTTGAAATATATATATGTAATGTGTGTGAGTTATAAATTAATTTAACATTAATTTTGATCTTTTCTTAGTTTGGATTGTTTTAATTTTAGGTAAAATAACTGTTATTTTCTATTACTTCAATTTTTTATGACTATAAAATCATTGAGTTTCCATTTATTTGTCATCTGTCTAAAGGAAACTACAAAGTGGATGTATAAGTCAGCATTTTACTTGGTTTAATGTAGAATTAAATTTATAGGTCTAGCTAAATAGTATGCATTTTTCGTTTAATATACATATAATTTTTTTATCGCTGACCCGAAAAAAAACAAAAATTCGCTAGATTTTTATGATTTTAATTAAGCCGATGATTTGAACATAGTTATTTTTCATACCAAACTGTATCATTTTGTACCGTATAATTTTATGATAGAGAATAAATTTAGTTAAAAATTGACCAAAGGAACAAAAAGCTATTGAACTCCAAACCAGTTTATGAGAAAGCATTACAAATAAAAAATTAGACAAAAACCAAGCCCAAGAACAAATTTCCTAAGCAAATTACCAACGAAAATTTTACATTTTAATCATCTAAATCAGGCCATGAATGCAAATTAAGAACACGACCTCGTGTCTGAGACTCGACTATTTCCTTTCCTTATTCTTCTTAAATAGGTGAAGCTTCTTTGCCAGAGAAGATTCCTGTTTGCTGCTTACTGTATTATTCTAGTGAAATCTGAAAACACATTCATGAATCTCGTCTTTTCTCTTCTCTCTTTTGGCTTCCCTCCACTTTTGGCTATTTAAACAATAGTTAAAGATCAATAAGACTTTGTCTCAAAAACAGAAACATTAGATACATGATAAGAGAAAAAAGATCATACCCATAGCATTATCTAGGTCAAACTTCTCTTCATCAATCATGTGATATGTCTTTGATTCTCAACTCTGTTCCATTTGATATCTTTGAGAAACTTGAGGGGTCCATCAAGCTTTATCTATAATCATGGGGAAAACATCAAGAAAGAAAATCACAGTTTCATAAACCAAAAAAGTTCTGCTAAAACGAATCACCGTCAATTTAATTGTTCTTCATTGCAATAAACCAGAAATCTGGTACTTCTTTCTCTGCAAAGAGAAGAATTTTTAAGTTCTATCCTAATAATAGGTTAAGAGAGCAGAACATCATCAATATCATTTTTAAATATTATTGATAACGCCACATAGATACTCTGACACTAAAGTCATACCCTTTATCTTGGTTCCTAAGAAACATATTCTTTATATAAGTAACAACCAAAGAGTTGTTAATTGTTATATTATCAAACATACTAAAATCCTGGCTGCTCCAACGTTTCACCGCCTGTCAGATCTCATCACAACATCATCCAAGGCTCCCCCAAGGTAAACCTTTAAATGTGCTATCTAATCAAATACATATGTTTTAAAAATTTAAGTACCATGCCGACTTAACAGCCCAATCAAGTTACTTAACTTAACTAACCCCCCAACACCTAAAAGTAACTTTCCATTCTCATGGAAAACGACATGTTTAACAGCCTTGATCAAGTTGCTTGATAAATAATGTTATGTTGCTTCATACCTGCTAGTTTAGACACACGACAGCTGCAGCATAGGATTCAAGCTCCTTGGTAGCTTCCCATTCTGCATGAAACAATGATATTACCTTAAAACCTAAAACTTGCCTCAATGTCGTGTATTCGAAAAAGCTTCCAAAAAGCATTATTGAGAGCTTACATTGCATGAACCAAATGTTTCAACTCATACACTACACAGTTTATTTGTAGCATCTCCTCCAATCTTTTCCTTGTTTGATGAGACATTCTTCTTTTGTTCCCCTTTCGTAATCTGATTATGAAACATAAAAAAATTGACCCCAAATTAAATCAATGGTACCAAAGGATAAAAAGGCGAACTTGCTTATGTATTTCTACCAGGTAAAGATCAGAAGCTTGACATAGCATATGAATGTAAGTAAAAATCAAAACTTTATAGCTTTTAGATTCAAATCAAAGAAAGGGATCACCGATCCACCAACTAAAACTAAGCAGAACACAAACTTTCAATCAAAAGGTCGTTCCTTTTAAAGCATACCTCAAAAGGCCAATTACTAACTAATCAAATATATATATATATATATATATATATATATATATATGTGTGTTCTCCGAATAAGATCAAAGAGGAAGCGCAGCAAATGACTATTTGCGAATAATAAAATTCAAGAAGAAATTAATCAGCCAATCAAGATATAGATCTAACAATCCAATTAGGAGAATTAAAATATGTTTTGTATGAGGATGCCAACGGCGACGACGGCAACTACAGCTCCGCCGAGAATAACCGGTGGACCGGAAAGCAAACTCCACTTTCGGTAGATCATCTTCTTCTTCGGAACCTTTTTTTGTTGTGGTCTTCTCCGGCTATCTCTCGATGTAATGAACTGAATCTTGTTACTTGCAGTATAATTCAAAAGCTAAGGAAGAGATCAAATCATATTTCTTACAAACGGTCAGACTATTGTGTTTTACCTGGGAACGATCCGAGGAAGATAATACGAAACCGCGAGATTCCCAAGCTGTAGGGATGTCGCATCCGATAAATGTAAACGGAGGAGGTGTCTCAAGCAAGATTTGTTGCTGTCAAGTATGGGGAGTAGTTGGAGCTCATGTATATTTTGTCCATCAATTAGCTACATCTGTGTATTTGGACGATTTTTAGTGTTTGTCTGAAGCTAACACCTACAGACAGAGGAATACGTAGCCAAAAAACTATATAGTAGATTTACCGTAAATATCGCATCTCCTGTCTCAGAACTCTTTGAACGAATGAAACCTAAACCTAGCTTTGTCTTGTTCTGTAGAGGCCATAAATTTTGGTTTAAGTAAAGGGCTTTATATAGGACAAACAAAGTAGGTTGAATGAAATCATAAAGAATGTAGTAAAGAATTGAAACGATTCAGAGTGGTAATCGTAAAGGTGAGTTGCAGAGGAAGAAGAAGTGTAAACGACAGAGCTTGGGAGCAATAGGTTTAGGCAAGATTTGCTTCATATGGGCCATTTTGAAATATTAAAACCCACATGAATAGTCTGGATTTAATATGTTCGATTGAAGAGATATGACGTGGCCAAATTATTGTATCTAATTGGATGATTTTTTATGCTGATGTGGACACTCTCCCTATTGAGTATATTGTGCTTTTATTTATAGTAGATGAAGGCTTTGCTTTGGTGTTTTCTCTTCGAACTGCTCTTATTACATCAGTGACATCTAAAATATATACAGCTTGTAAATAGTGACTTTACATTTGCTCATTTGCTTATAAATGGAAGAGGCACTGCCGACTTTCTATACATTTACTTTTTGTCTAAAGTTTGGTCTTAATTTTACTACACGTTGTATGTTTATGATAGTTGCACTTAGCCTGGTTTGGTTAATTTAGTTTTTGACTTTTGGTTCTACAGATATAGAAGGTTGACGAGAGGAGGTTGAATTTTGTTTCCATTTTGTTTTTCTATGGTTTGCAGTTTCTTATGAAGTAAATTATGTGTACTTTCAGATTTTCTATGGTTTGTTGTCTTTCGCTTCCTAAGTTTCGGATTTTATGTATTTGCAGATTTTATATCAGGTTTATTACATGTTATTGAACAGTATCACATCTTAAAATAACTAAAACTGTATTTAGGAAAAAAATAACATTACACAAAATAAATAATTAAAACAGAGATAATGTCATTACATGAAACATAAATTTTCTTCAGATTACATGTCAAAAAAAACAATAACAAATCTGTATTTAAAAATTAATTAAACTGTAGTTAGAGAAAAAAAAATAAACGGGTTCACGGGCCTAAACGGGCATTTCCGTGTTAAACGGGTTCAGAGTTAACAGGCTTTAATGGATTCGCAGTTAAATAGGCATTTGGTTAACGGGTTTCGAAAGGGCAAGACTTAAAAAGGCAGGGCGTAAACGAGCTCGGCTAGCCCGTTTTAACATCCCTAGTCATGTGGCTGCAAGACTGGGATTGAGCCAAACCGGCTAAATTTGCTCACTGGCAAGAACTTCATTGCTCTTTGTTTCTTCAGGCATGGCATTTTTCAAAACTTTGATTGCTTTATAGGTTCTTATGTAGTATGTTAGCTGAATGTGAGAATGATATGTTTGCTTTTACTCCTCTAAGTTCTTTGTTAGTGTGGTTACTGGCAGTAGTAACTTTTGATAGCTAAACTCTATGCTTGATGATAATGTAGGAGGCAACTTATTATCAACCAAAATAAAGCATTGATGTTTTGGTGCCATTTACAAATGTGGCTATACTTTGGTGAATGGATCAATGGAGCTACAAATCTACTTAGTTTAGGAAACTTCCATTGGCCAAGTTTATCATTTATGAATAAAGTGTATCAGCATTACAATGTTTTAAATAGTCCTAAGACTTTGGTTTTCCGAAACCGAACCGTCGGTTTTTGGTTACCCAAAATTTTGAAAACCAAGTTCAAAATTAACCGAATTAGATTTTGGTTCGGTTAGGTTATCAGTTATTTTCTGTTTTCAATTTTATTTCAGAAAATAACCGATTTTTTTTTTGTTTTTTGGTTAATTTTGGTATAATTTTCTTAAAAAAAATCTGATATTTTCAGTTAAATTCGGTTATTTTTGGTTATTTTCGGTTAACTTTGGTTCGGTTTTCGGTTATTTTCTGTTATTTTTTAGTTATTTTCGGATATTTTCAAAAAAAAAATTAACAAAAAAAAATATAAACAGAACCGAACCATATTCCCACTGGAGCTACAAATCTACTTAGTTTATGAAACTTCCATTGGCCAAGTTTATCATTTATGAATAAAGTGTATCAGCATTACAATGTTTTAAACATTAGATTCCACCAGGAACCTTGTAATAGCTTCTCCTCTTTACCGTATTTGAGATTTTAAGTACATATGTAAGTTTCTTGTTGTTCTATTTGGAGTGGGTTTTTAGTCAACCTCTATTCATATTAGATTACACCAGGGACCTTGCTAAGTAGTTTTCTTCTTTTTTTAGTAATGCCAAGAATCCAAGTTGCTTTTACCCTCTACCCTCAAGCTGCTGAATGCATCACACGTCTGATTTAGAAGGTGAGGCACCTGTTTATATGCATTTCTCTTGATGCAGCTGAAAGCAAAACTGGTCTGCTACAATCACTGTTGATCCTAAATGGAAAGACTGTTCCCCTGGTGAAAGAACCAGTTCAGCTGAGAAATGGGATGTATTGTTGTACAGACTTGGTCTAGCAGGGGACTCACAGGTAACATCTCCTCTCTTCTCTTTTCCTTCATATTTTTGATTTGAAGGAAAGGAATTAACACAATCCTAATATTTTTAAAGTTGGAAGCAATGTTGGAAAGACTATATGCGTAATGTCAAATGTTTGCTTTGGTGCCTCAAGTTCTACTTCTACAGAGGATATCCTCAGAAAAGACTAATGCATTGGACATACAGCTCCTAATATAATATGAGATTGTTATGAAAATGTGTCCAAGTGATGTGTGAGTTTCTAATTGCCTAAGTTCTTATTCAAATGGCCTAATGATCTAAAATCTGAACACTAAACCATTTGTTAATTGCTTATAATCTGTCATTTTCATATCTATTCTGATCCACAATTTCTAATTGCCTAAGTTCTTATTCAAATGGCCTAATGATCTAAAATCTGAACACTAAACCATTTGTTAATTGCTTATAATCTGTCATTTTCATATCTATTCTGATCCACAATCTCATAAAAATACAAACGTTATACATACATACACCTTTATGTTATGTGTGTTTTATATATAGCTGTCCATTAATTGAACTTTTTGTGTTACATTTATATATCTATTCAGAGACGCACCGCCGCTTCTTTGGCGTTGCTTTAGTCGGTCGATAATAATCTTTAAAGGTTCGACCTTTCCTTTGAATATTACAAAACCCACGTCGTTTATAGCAATACCCACATGACAGATTGACAACATCTCACTAAAGGTTGGAGCTTGTGATCATGAGAGCAAGATTGGTGGTGTTCCCGATCAAAGGGAGGAAGTGGTGTTTCAGCAGATCTGTTGATCCTTTCGCTTCTCAAGCGCCGTCCGGTGTTACTCCGACCACTGTACGAGGTTTATGGAAGAAGTTATCATCTGAATCGAAACCCATCAATGCCAACGCTGAGCTTCTTGTCGATTTCATCTCTGACAAGGTTTACACTTTGAAACTATTTTTCTTTCTATATATATATAAAGTGGACATACCCGTGTGTTTATGTGGCGTGTAGTGAGTTTTATCTATCTATTAGTGTTGAAAACGTTGCGACCAATAAGCTTTTGTTTTGTTTCTACTTAAAGGTTTTTGATTTCAGACCATAGAAATGAGTTAGTGTTTATTTTACCTGTTTGATGAGTTGTTGTTGTTATGATTA
Source organism: Moricandia arvensis (assembly GCA_905132765.1). Taxonomy (NCBI): domain Eukaryota; kingdom Viridiplantae; phylum Streptophyta; class Magnoliopsida; order Brassicales; family Brassicaceae; genus Moricandia; species Moricandia arvensis. The sequence goes on from CAJHQP010002244.1 coordinate 77,173, forward strand.
GATGAACAAATCGTGGACGGGTCTTGAGAAGGCGCCTGAGGGATCATTTAAGAACAAGATTCATGGGTTTGTAACGTTTCGTATTTGAGACATATCTTGAGGCTTTGTTCTATGTTTTGAACTGTGGTCTCTGTGGTTGGATGTGTAGGTTAGGACTGAAGCTTCTGGCTCGTGTTAAGCCGTCTGAGATTTTCTTGAAGTCTATATCTAAGGAGGTTACTTCTATACAAGTCTCTTATCCTCCTAGGTTCTACTCCCTCTCCCTCATGTGTATGTTCTGGTGAATTCAGATTGGTTTTGGTTTTAGGCTTTTAGCTAATCCATGTCAAATGTTTCAGTTTAGATCCTAGACTTGTACGCAGGCGATTACGCCACATTGCTATGAGGTAAATTGCTTTCTTTTAACCAATGTTCTCGCATTGTCTCTTGAGTTATTTGTGTTGAGAATATATCTTTCTGTTGATTGGATCACTAGTGGAACAATCCTGCACAAGAAGTACCTCATTGGTTCAGTAACTTTGCTTCCATTGACCAGTGCTTTTATGGTATGTACATGAGAGCCTTAGCAACTCGGTTTAGTTTCTTCAAAGTCTCTCTCAGAAACCAGCAAAGCCTTTGTTGTTCTGTTCCTTTTAGGTATTGCCATTACCAAACATACCATTCTTCTGGGTCTTATTCCGCACATATTCCCACTGGCGAGCTCTTCAGGTCTGTCATGTCTACTTGTATGTTCATAATTCCATTACATAAAGGTTTTATATAGACACAAGATCACCTTTGATATTGCAGGGAAGCGAGCAGCTGCTTAAGCTCCTCCCAAACCAAACTGATGATGCAGATGAAAGCAATAACAACAACAACAAGAAGCCTCAATCTCCCACATGTGTAAGCTGTTTTACTCAACAACAACAACTTAAAATGGTTTCTTCTTTGTTTCTTATGTTGTCTTTGTTTCTCATGAAACAGGTTTTGCTGCCATCAGAAGAGTTGTGCCAGCTACTTCGTGAAGGTGAAGGTAGCCAGGAAAGGCTTGATACGGAGAGCATAGTAGAGATTTGCAAGTTATTTCATCTCAATAAGATCGATGTTCTTAAATATCGCAATCTAGTCTAACTCTTTTTGTCTTTTTAGGCTGTTTTGTTTTGTTTTTTTTGCTTGGAGCAAATGTCAGATGTTTGAAGCTAATTCACTCCAAATTTTTTCGTGTTTTTATTCATTGGAACTTTTTAAAAAAGATCTTTGCTACTTTTTTCTTAATTAAAAATTTATTCCATTGGTTCTTCTCCAAAGGGACATTTTTACAACAACATTATATAGTTTAGACTTGAGTAAAATCTATACAATCTAATCTAGTGACTATGAATCCGAAAGAATACATTGACGGGTTATGGGTACATTGGGTAGTAATCCCAAATCTAACCACAACCTCGCCACTAAACCGGATTAATCCAGGTATGGGCTGACACATCCAACTGCTTTATTGAAGCAAAAACAGAAGAGAAGGATAGAGAATCATACCAAAGGCTATCATGGACTTTGGTTTGTTTTGATGCTCGACGTTTCATCTTTTTAAAATTTTAAGTCGTTTGTCATAATTTTGTTATCATGTCAGTTTTGGTTTGATTGTAGTATGCTTGTTTCCCTTTGTGAGGGATTAATCTTCGAAGATGTTATTGTATTTAGTCAGTTTAGTATCCCAAAAATATATATCTTGTGAGATGAATAAAATATTTTTGGAAGATGAAAATAATAATAATAAATTAATGAATCTAGTGAATTGTTACAATATACTAGTAGCTAAAATTATCAAAAACATATTAGGAAAATTATCAAAAATACTACATTCCTATTACCATGTTTCATGTTTACCTTAATCTTTTTTATCTTCATTTTTAAGGGAGAAAAATACACTTATAACCATAGGATTAATTAATCTAAAACTTAGAGAGTTGAGAGGTGGAGTAGGGTTTTGAAAAGTAAAATATAGGATTTTAATCAATTTAAGAGTGTTTTAACTCTTAAAAAAGAGAGTATTTGTGAAAATATCTCTTTATTGAATGTAAAGATGAATAATAGTACTAAGAATGTGGTAAACATGGAAATTTCTCATTATATTATATAATTTTATAAATGTCCAATTTTAATAAATAAAATTGATGGTTTTTGTAAATGTTCAGAAATTAACAATAAAAACTAAATTTTGGTTTATATCTATAAGAAAAAATAAATATAAAACTAGATTTTAACCCGAACTTTAAAACGCAAATTATTTTGGATTATAAATAAATTTTGATATAAAATAGTATTTTGTGATTATTGTACATTATTATGGTATAAAACTGTATTATATCTAAGAAGATAAACTTTTAAAAATTATATGATTTATGAATTAGTTTATTTGAGATTTTGTACATACACTCTTAGGTAAAATTTTTTAGGCCTGAGGATTTAAATCAGACTCGAAAAACTGAACAAAAACTGAAACAAAAAAATATAGGTTCAGGTTTGGTCCGGATCCACGGCAGAGTACTTATTGAGTATTTTTTGGACCTACAAGTCATTGCTGAATGTAGATCCTACCGGATATCTGATCAGGTATCCAAATACCCGAAACATTTGTATATATTAGGTATATTTGGTATTTCAAATATTTTTGGTATTATGGATAATATTTAAATTTCAGATTTAGGTTTTTGGTTATAGTTTCGAGTTTATGGTACAATTTCTAATTGTAAAAAATATGTTTTGGGTATTCCAATAAAAGTTTAGGTATTTTTTTTGGTTTTTCGGATCAGATTTCAGGTAAAATTTTGGGTCATTTTTGGAAATTTGAATACTTTGGGTATTTTGTTTCAAGTATGTTTTCGTGTTGGTATTTTTTGAATTTTCGACTATTTTTGGGTTTTTGGGTATTCCAAATTTTTTTGGAGCTTAAATATATGATCCGGACCCGGACCCGTTATGTAACTAAAAATTATAAGTATTTTATAGGTATTTGAATATGAAGATGGACCCGAAAGGAACCAACCAGAACCTAAACCGAAAATTTGCAAATACCTAATTAGGTCCAAATGTTTAGGACCCAAAGGCCCCGAACCCGAAATGAACAGATCCGTACTCAACCCGAAGATCTAATGCATATACTTGTGCTCTCTCTCCCATTATATTTTGTATGTATTTTATAAGAGTTACATTTGTTAAGTTAATGAGACTTAAGATTTACTTGACAGATGGCTAAATTAATAGTGGAGATTTATAGAATTTTTAATAGACTTTTATAATAATTATTTTTTAATAATATAGATGATATATCTTGGTTTCTAAAAATAAGGTGAAAATATAAGAATATTCAATTTTTATTTATTTTATATTTTATTGCCTTTAAAAATAAAGTGGCACAAACAAATGATATAGTTTTGGATTCGTAAACAAAATTATTTCGTATAATAAATAAGAGTATTAACTAAGGTTTTGTTAAAGATATATAAAATTATATGGTATGATATTTTTTTTACTAATCCCCTATATATTAAAAGAATATCATTTTTAATAAATAACCTTTGAAGTGTAATATATTCACAGAATTGTCATTATATTGATGTGTCAGCACGAGAGTGTTTTTCACACCTTAGAGTTAAAAATTCATCTCTTACTAGATTAATTACATTTTATGTCATTAGACATCCCTTATATATTATTAACATTAAGATAATCTATTAACTTAATAACATATTTACAACAATAAGCATTTGCTCTTTTAATGTAGTATTTGACTCTGCTCATTCCATAACTTCTATCATTCTCACCAAAAAACAAAAAGAATAGTCTTTTTGCTTCTTCGTTTTCGGTAAAACAAGTCTGTTCACCATGGCTATGTAAGAGGTCTTTCCAAAATATAAATATAAGGTCCAGATATCGGATAATTTCAATGGAACTTAGGTTCGAGGGGAATCGTACAAGGTCTATGAACATGGCTATGTAGGTGTGAGGTCTTTCTTCTTCTTTAATGTAAGGTCTTTCTCTTTCTTTTAATTATGTTACGATTGATAATCAGGAATTGGAAACTCATTCAGTTCAGGAAAACGAGAAAAGGGGAGAAACTTGAAACCCTCTTTTCTTTCCTTAATGTGTTGTAAGATTATACTCCACGATACACTAGTAAGAGACTTATGTTCCTTCCTCTGCAGGATAGAGAGGTCGAGGGGTTTGGGCAAGAAAAGAGGCTTTCAAGTTTAAAGACCTTAATATCTTCTTTAATGATAAGGTCTTTAATATCTTGTCTCGTTGCAACACATTAAGAGATATTAAGAGAAAGACCTGATTTACTTCTTCGTTTTCGGTAAAACAAGTATGTTCACCATGGCTATATAAGAGGTCTTTCCAAAATATAAATATAACGTCTAGATATCAGATAAGTTCAATGGAACTTAGGTTCGAGGGGAATCGTACAAGGTTTTTGAACATGGCAATGTAGGTGTGAGGTCTTTCTTCTTCTTTAATGTAAGGTCTTTCTCTTTCTGTAAATTATGTTATGATTGCTAATCAGACATAGATTATTGTATCTAGACAAACATGAAATTAGGACAAAACCAAATTAGATATGTTAGAGGTCTTTCCAAGATCAACGACTTTTGATTGTCTATGTACCAAAGAAATTGGAATTGGAGAATATTAGATTGGTGCATAATAATTGTGTTATAGACCATACGAGTTTGTGTGATGTCAAGGTGAGTTGTGCTGAAAGAGAGTCATGATTAAATATTATTGAAAACTAATAAGGGCAATTCTCAAAATTCTAATTATTTGATGGTCAACCTTCTCTAGATGCAAGTTAATTAGTTCTCTAAAGACAAACATTTACTATGAGCTATGTATGATGTCCTAACGTTTACAAACAGTGATATTACTCTAATTTAATTATATATGTAATAGTTACTTGTTTCTCAATTATTCAATATAATTATTAATGCATAATACGTAAGTGAACACAACATAAATAATAATAATGTGTATAAATAATTTGTATATATAATTAATATTCATTCAACGCAAGGATCTCAAATGTTATTTGATCATATCATTTAAAAAATAAAATTCTTCATATCGAAGTGAGATGGTGAATTATAACATCCGGATGATATCATTGAAGTCTAATGTAAATTAAATAGGTTTTAACAAAACAAATATCAGCAAACATAACCATACTCATCAACCTTATATTGACAATACATGATTTTATGTTTGGGAATTCATGACATGATGGTTGAACGATCAAAGTTAGTATTTAACGATTATTAGTATATAAACTTCACTTTGCACATGCGTGCGGGTAATCACCTAATGTATAGTAAATAATAAGATTGACTAAACCACAAAATTGACATGTATTTAATGTTACCTTTTATTGTTAGAAAAATATAAGGTATTTGATCAAAAAAATATATAAGGTAATACCAAAATAATAGATAAGTCTAGTGAAATGGTGCAACAACTTTGTTTAAATAGATTTTCATAATATCTTTTAATAGTATAGATTGTACTTTTTTGTCAAGATACAAAACTGCTTTACTTTAGTTTAAGATTAGTTGATTAGTTATTTTTATTTTGAAACTAGCTACGATATTTTCAGTACTAGTTACACAATTTTATGCACCATTCATTTTAGCAATTGTTACAAAATTTCATTCATTTTAAACTTTTCATTGGCTAAGTAGCAGAAATGAATTTTCAAGATATCTAATGTCATGGATACGGCATATCATCAAGTATTCAAAAAAAATCAAAAAATTCTCATCGTCACAAAAGTTGATTGCATATATAGTAACAAATGAGAAAATGGAGAAGTACAACTACAATAAATTTGATGTAGAATTAAAATGTTATGAGAAGAAGTGAGAGAAAGATATAAGCGAAAGAAAAGATTGAATATCAAGTACATCTTCAATATATTTGTATTTTGGTTTATAGATATGTAGTTAACAATAGAGTAATTTTTTAATGAATCAAGTAACTTATTCAATTGTAGCCAATGAGTCTACCTCTCCAATGTAACCGCAATTCAATTTATCGAGCGGAATTACATATTTTGTGCACTAAATTTTAAAAGGACAATATTCTTTTCTTTCTATACACTTCTCTCTTACATACTTCTAACGTTGATGAACATCATGAGAATAACAAAAGTGTATCGTATTATCATCAAACTTCTTCTTTTCTTGAAAACGGTTCAAAAAGTCTAAAAATTCTACCAGATCTCGACAAGAGTATTCAACTTTGATAGTTTTGTAACGATATATATGTCTCACCGCACTGTCAAGTACATTTGCAACAAATGCCCAACAAATATCTTAGGAAAATAAATAAAAGCTAAGAGTTTCAAACAATAAAAAAATCATATTCAAAACTCTTATCATATAATTGAATTACCGTGGTTTAATTGTTTTTCACAGGTTCCATGATTGTTACTCATTTATCTTCCACTACTAATATTTCTTCACCCTACTAGTATTTAAAATAAGAGGTTCGAAAATTTAATTTAGTGTTTATTTTTTCATCTGCATAGAGAAAATACTTACACATAAGTCGGTTACTTTTAAATATAAATGTTGAACTTGATTTTAGCACTAAAAATGTGATATCAGATATTTGTCATGTATCTAGCAGAAGTTTAAACTTATTGCTCTGGACAAACCATATTGCTTCATAAAAGAAGTTTTATGCTTAAAGTGGGATGATACTACTTTGTTGCATATTACCGAAAAGACATTCTCTTAGAAAAATAAAGTTTTGTTTCTCAATGGTAATGATCTGCACAACAATAATAAACTAATTAAATCTCTAGTCATCGATGAATGATGAAAATATGTTAAAGTTTGAATTTGAAAATTCACACAGGAAAATTTAACATCAAATTGCTTTTAATCTCTGATAAGTAGCTACCAATAAGCTAATTTTCTTTGAAAAATAAGAATGAATAAAAGTCAATTAAAGAGTGATAATCTACAACAAAAGGAATAATTATTCATTTTAAAAGATTAAATGTTTGATTCTCAAAAGAAATGATTTATTGTAGATTATAGGATGCAAGCTTATTAGAAATTTTAGAGTGATGCATGAAAAACCGTTTGTGTAGTCGTGATCAATAAAAAGAGCATATCCATCAAGAATGTCGTACATGCAGAACCGTCCGTTCATCCAAGTGTCGTAGAAAGATCTAAATGCATTGTGGAATCATTGTTCGTGGAATTGTTTATCATTATTACATATGTTTCATTTAATTGATTATCATATGTTATAGAAATAATATTACATGATTATGTGATTAATCATTTGATCAGTGTTAGAAAAATTCGTATAATTATATGTATTTAAATTAACGGATTAATATATATAGTTTGTATCTATCATATTAAAATAGAAGTCATAACTTCTTTCAAGTGTAATTTTTTCTGTTTGGACCTACTTTTAGAAATTTATAAATGTATTTCCTTAACAGTAATAATAATATAATATATGTAACTACTTTAATCATAATATCTTTTTATACCTTTTTATTTAAAATTAATATATAATTTTCGAAAATTCTACAAAAATTGCTGAAAAATGACAATATCAATTTAAATTTTATGTAAACATTTTCACTAATTTCATAATTGATAATAAAATATTATTATGCATTCATATATATATATTCAATTATCGTTTATTAAATGCAGAATAAAAATTATACCATATTTTTATTCACTTAATAATAATAATCTGTCATATTAAAAATTATTATACTAAATTGAATATGATAAAATTATATTAAACTGATATATTAACATATTTTTATTTTTAAAATAAAAATATTTATGTTAAAATATATTATATTACGTGTTAAGACACTATACTATATTATATATGTATAAAATTTTTAATATTTTAAACCTTTATATATACAAGAATATTTTACCTAACATTAATAAACATGAAAATACTAAAAAAATAATCTTGAAATTTGAAATATTTTGAAGTGCAAGTAAAAAAAAAAATTTAAAATATTTTGTTTTATGCATATATTAATTTTCTTAATAATTAAATACAAATTAAATAAGATAATTATATAATAAGAGACGATAAATACATGTGACGATTTAAAATAATTAATTAATTATGACATGTAATCCATAAAATTACTATATTTGAAATATTTATATAAAATTTTGAATATATGATTCAATTAAATATATATGCTACTAAAATTAAAATAAATATTTATAAATATATAAAATTAAATTAAATATCTGCGCGGTTGCGCGGATTAAAACGTAGATATAAATATAACAAAAGATTATTTAAAAGTGGATTGTTAGTGAGTTTCGGCCCATGAGCCGAGGTTGAAGATACACGTGCGAGGGCCAAGCCATGGGTTTGCCTTTGGAGAGATCCTTTATCATCTTCAATAGACAGTAGAAGAGAAGAGCTTCTTCTAAATCTTTTCCTCTCGGCCAAGACAACTTCTAAAATAAAATCAATTGGCATTTTCCTCTCGATCGAAACCCAGCAGCGAGGATGTCGAGAGATATCGAAGATGAAATAAGAGACGAGAAGAATCCTCGCCCTCTTGACGAAGATGATATCGCTCTCCTCAAGACTTATGTAAGCCCTCCTTCTCTCCCAAACCCTAAATTCAGACTATTTTCGATTTGTTTAGATCATTGGAGACTACGGATCTTTAGTTCTTGCTAGGTTTTGTCTCTTTGCAAGCTGATTTGATGTTTTGTCCTGAGTAATTTGATCTATATTCGGTCTTTGATGAGCCTGCTTAGTCGATTTAGGTCACTTTTGGCTTATCTGTTGGTGAATGTGATAGGGGTTAGGGCCATACTCAGCACCGATAAAGAAAGTAGAGAAAGAGATCAAGGACCTTGCCAAGAGGATCAACGATCTCTGTGGTACTCTTCCTTACTTTTGTTTTTATTAGTGCTTACATTGCATGTGTAAAAAGGATAAAACTTTATGAGCTTAAATTGCAGGTATCAAGGAATCTGATACTGGTTTAGCTCCTCCTAGTCAATGGGATCTCGTTTCTGATAAACAGATGATGCAAGAGGAGCAACCTCTCCAGGCACACCCCCTTTCTTTCTTCTACAATACTTAACTCTCAAATGTTCCTTTTCTTCTTCTTCTTCACTAATCGGTAACTAGCTGTCCAGGTTGCTAGATGCACAAAGATAATTAGTCCAAACACTGAAGATGCCAAGTATGTTATTAATGTCAAACAGATTGCTAAGGTACATTTAATTACAAAACTGATGTTTTTTTTATGAGAAACCAATTACGTGTAGCCTTCCAAATTTTTGTTAAAACTGGGTTTTTTTTCTGTAACCGCAGTTTGTTGTTGGTCTTGGCGATAAAGTGTCTCCCACTGACATTGAAGAAGGCATGCGCGTTGGGTATGTTTCCTGTTTATGAACTGAGAATTTTAATTATCAGTTTCTTCTGTCTTCTATGTATATTTTCTTGTTGTTTCATTGTTATCCTCTTTTGTCGCCTTAAAATTTCTCTAATAGTTTATAACTTACAAAATACATTCCGTCTTTGGTTTGTATTTGCAGAGTTGATAGGAATAAGTATCAGATACAGATTCCTCTACCTCCCAAAATTGATCCTAGCGTCACCATGATGACTGTTGAAGAGAAACCTGATGTTACTTACAATGACGTTGGTGGCTGCAAGGAGCAGATTGAGAAGATGCGAGAGGTATTTTAAACTCTGTTATCTTCACGTGTCATTGTCTTATCTTGTCACCTATAGTTATAAGCTTATCGTGTGGTATATCTTTCTAAGGAAGCCAATTGTTAAAATTTTGTTTCTCTTTGTTGATTGTAGGTCGTTGAACTGCCTATGCTTCACCCAGAGAAGTTTGTGAAGCTTGGAATAGATCCTCCCAAGGGAGTTCTCTGCTACGGTCCTCCTGGTACTGGTAAAACCCTTTTGGCTAGAGCTGTTGCCAACAGAACCGATGCTTGCTTTATCAGAGTTATTGGCAGTGAGCTTGTTCAGAAGTATGTCGGCGAAGGAGCTAGGATGGTTCGTGAACTGTTTCAGGTAATCAGTTGTCAACATTCCTTCTTGATATATGTGTTTTGTCTGGCCAAGGCTGCTATATTCTGAAATGTTATTTACAATGTTCGCTTTGCAGATGGCCCGGTCCAAAAAAGCTTGCATTGTGTTCTTTGACGAAGTTGATGCCATTGGTGGTGCTAGATTTGATGACGGTGTAGGAGGTGACAACGAAGTCCAGCGTACTATGCTTGAGATTGTGAATCAGCTTGATGGGTTTGACGCACGTGGTAACATCAAGGTTCTTATGGCAACAAACAGGTCAGTCCACAATCTCATTACCAGCCATAAGTGAACTACACAACACAACAAAGTTTATACCATTTGATTCATGGTTATTTCTGTATGTTCTTTATTATTCCAGGCCTGACACGCTGGACCCTGCTCTTCTACGTCCTGGACGTCTTGACCGTAAGGTTGAGTTTGGTTTGCCTGATCTGGAGAGCAGAACACAGATCTTCAAGATTCACACAAGAACCATGAACTGCGAGAGAGACATCCGTTTTGAACTCCTTGCTCGCCTCTGCCCAAACTCAACAGGTAATGATCACAACTAGTAAAACATCTCTCTTTTCTATTGTCTCTTGGGATTTGCTGTAAGTTTTGAGTTTTGAAAATCTTCTTGTTGCAGGAGCTGATATCAGGAGTGTGTGCACTGAAGCTGGAATGTATGCAATCAGAGCTAGGAGAAAGACTGTGACTGAGAAAGACTTTTTGGATGCAGTGAACAAAGTCATCAAAGGTTATCAGAAGTTCAGTGCAACCCCCAAATATATGGTCTACAACTAATAAGAGAGATATGAAAGTCTCTTCTTAGACTCGGAAACACTCTTTGTCCTTTGTTTGTATTTCTCCGCAGCATTTGTGTTTTATTTATTCCAGTGACTTATTGTTTTCTTCTTTAATATCTGACACTTGCACTTTGTGATATTTGCAAGTCAATTTCTCTGAATTTCATAACAAGTTATGAACAAGACACTTAACCAAACCCACGTGGCATGGCATCAACGTAGAAGAAAACATATTGTAATTGCCATTAACCAGACCCACATGGCATGCTCAATCTATTGCTTATAAGTAAAGTATAGCATCTTGTACCTTCTGCATGACTAGCTTGAGTCAGAATTTTGGATCCTGATGGTGTTCAATAGCTAGTACATTTTTCATTTCCATGGTCAACTCTTCGTTTAGAGTGCTAGATGTAACGATTGTTGCTTGTTTTGTACAATAGGCAACACCAGTTGCCGCAACAGTTAGTTTCCCTCTTCATTGCTCATGACTCCATATTTTCAATGGCTACGAATGTATTAAGCTACAATGGTCTAATGAAGTAAAGGCCCAATGATTTTTGCTCTACCTGTGGGTTATACTTTTGCAAGACAAACAGTAGGAACAAATCATTAATAGAAAGCAATTAGTTTTTAAAACTTCTTGTATGAGTTTCGTAAACATTGAGCTACAATTGTGTGTAGATCCAAAATGACCATGCCTACTAACTTGCGCTATTCATTGTATACCCCCATCCTCACTTTTCTCTACTTCAAAATCTTTTAAACGCGTTTGCGACTCGCGTTATAGCTTTTACCCACGTAATGATAGTAGTTATTATTGCTCTGAATCTTACTGTTCGACCTTTTACTCCTCAGTAAATTCGACAAGGCCCACCACAACGACTTCCTCTTACGTGGCGACGACACACCACTCACGTGCCCACCATGTGCCTTCGTCATTGACTTCTTCACCAGACCTCGAATCTCCGGCGGCTTATAGTTTCTGATCAACGGCCATTTAATCCCTTCGAAAAACGGATGCCTTTTGATATCCTGCGCACCCCTGGCGCATCCTAGTCTCTTCATCGGATCCTTCACCAACAGCTTCTGAATCAAATCCTTCGCTTCTCTCACTCCCTCTTCCTCCAACTCCAACGGAAACGCCACGTCATCGCTCGACGCTATCTTGCGCAGGGTCTGTTCTTTGGTCAAACCTTTAAACGGCGTCGTTCCGTGTAACATCTCGTAGAGAAATACCCCAAACGCCCACCAGTCTACGCCGCTCCCGTGTCCGTTTCCGGCGACGAGCTCCGGCGCTAGATACTCGTGAGTTCCGACGCACGATTTAGAGAACGCCGTCACTGGCTCCGCCGCGAACTCCGCCACTATCTCCTCCCTCTCGTACTCCTCTACCTCCGAGGAGAAGCAACCGCCACTCCTCCTCGACCTTCTCGGAGACGAAACTCTCCGGGACCGTCGAGATCGGAAAAACGGAACGACGTCGGCTTTGAAGCAGAGATCGAAGTCCGATAGCATGACATGTCCGTCTTCACGGAGCAAGATGTTCTCCGGTTTGAGATCCCGGTACACGATACCGAGAGCGTGGAGATACTCTAACGCCACGAGGACTTCCGCGGCGAAGAATCGAACCGGAGAAACCGGTAACCGGTTACCAGGTTGCTTACGTAGCAAGGAATGTAAATCACCGTTGGGACAGTAATCAATGAGGAGACACGTGTAGTGAGAAGCGTCGATGCGTGCGTAGAGTGTAGGCAAGAACGGGTGGTCTAGCATGGAGAGGATCTCCGCCTCCGTTTGCACGTGCGAAAGCTTCTTCGCCGTGAGAGCATCACGGTCGATGACTTTAAGCGCGAACGCCGTGGGGGTCGGGCAGTCACGGAGGTGGCAGAGGAAAACACGGCCGAGGTTTCCGGTTCCGAGGTGGCGGACGAGTTTCAGGTGACGGAGGTGGAGACGTCCGTCGGAGGAGAGTGTCGTCGCGGCTCTGATAGCTGTCCAGTGAGGATCTTGGCGCCGGTGGTGGAGCGTTGTCGCGGCGGAGGAAGTGGTGGTTGAAGGTGTTGTGGCGGTGGAGAGTCTGTCGTTGAAGCTTAAGGTGAGGCTTGAGCGAGCGAGACTGGAGCGAGCGCTTGAGGAGGTGAAGGTCCGGTCTGTGGTGGTGGAGGTGAAGCTGAAGTCGAGATCGGTTTCGAGGTAATAACTGTCGTCTTCCATGTTTTTTTTCTGATGGAGAGTTTCTTTGGAGATGTGTTGTTGAGGTGGTGATTATGAGTTCATATATATAGAGGGAAGATGAGTTAATTATTTAAAATATGTTCAAAAAAAAAGATGAGTTGATTACTTGATTAGTGTTTTTTAATATTTAAAATGTTGGTTTAAAGTAAATTAGGGTTGACTTGTGTGAAATGACAAAGATGGTATGGTGGTTTGACCTTCCAATGGACCATTTCTTTAATTTTATGTCTGGAACTATCATTGTTTTTGAACATGGGTTTTTTCTCATTCCATAAAACATGAATATAATATTTTATTTATAGCAGAAATTAATTAAAATGATTCGAAAATCGAAATGGAATATATAGCATTTATATACGAGATATTGAAAAGATAGAAAACAAGCATTATGTACTAGACATTGAAGATATCATATCGA